>RJWJ010021437.1:0-27885 GCA_004363605.1 Indri indri
AGAGAATAGAAAAATTAGCTGGGTGTGGTGGTGCACACCTGTAGTCCCAGCTACTCAGGAGGCTGAGGCAGGAGGATCGCTTGAGCCCAGCAGTTTGAGGTTACATTGAGCTATGATGACCCCACTGCACCCTAGCCGGGGCAACAGAGCAAGACTCTGTCTCAAAAAAAAAATAATAATTTATATCCTTTCATTTCTTCCACTTTTTATTGCTATTTTTCCTTAAGAAGGGGTTAGAAATTTGGCATAAGGGAAAAATTACATATGTACGTGCTCGTATCTCTAACTAGATTGTAAATTTCTTAAGGATAATTTTTGCCTCCTTCCCATGAATCACTTACCATATTTTAAGCATTTGATAAATGTTTCAAATACAGCCTGGCACATTAAATTCTCAATTAACATTTGTTGGATGATAGCATTTATAAGTGAGCAGTTATGTGCTCCCCTCCTCCATTCACTGGGATGCTCCCTGAGACACTTCTGTTAGAGTACTATTTTCATTCATCTGACATTTATATGTGATTCTTTTTAAAAAGATTTTGAGCAGCTTTCAGGGTTGCTTACTGTACAAGATAAAAATAATTAGGGGATTAGGAGAGAATGCAGTTATTTAAGATAACAAGAAAGGTTGACATATACCAATAAGATTCATAGTTATTAGAGGTGGGTTGCAAATTTGGTTCTGAGCTTCCTAGCAGCCATCATAAAGTTAATTATATAATTCACATTGCTCATACAATTCAAAACAATTACTCAGCTATTTCAATTCCCCAAAACAACATTTTTCTTTGAGTTTTCATTAAAAGATTTATTTATTTATTTATTTATTTTTTGAGACAGAGTCTCACTCTGTTGCCCTGGCCAGAGTGAGTGCCGTGGCGTCGGCCTAGCTCACAGCAACCTCAAAGTCCTGGGCTCAAGCGATCCTACTGCCTCAGCCTCCCGGGTAGCTGGGACTACAGGCATGCGCTACCATGCCTGGCTAATTTTTTCTATATATTTTTAGTTGTCCAGATAATTTCTTTCTAATTTTAGCAGAGGCGGGGGTCTCGCTCTTGCTCAGGCTGGTCTCGAACTCCTGAGCTCAGAACGATCCGCCCGCCTCGGCCTCCCAGAGTGCTAGGATTACAGGCGCGAGCCACCGCGCCCGGCCTCATTAAAAGATTTTTTAAATATAATAAATGCCTTCAAGAATATTCTACAGTAAATGTAAAACTGGTCTCATTGGTCTATTTTGTTTTACAACCCTTGATGTAGCCCCATGATGTAATGCCAAAGGAAAGATCAGCGGATGGATTCTAAAAGGGACCAAAACCTATTTTGTCTAGGTCCGAAACTCCAGTCATCTAGTTTATTTTTTTATTTTTTATTTTTTCAGGGAAAATAACTCAGGCTTCTGGATCTAGTTTAATTGGATGAAAAAAATCACGTCTCAGAAGAAATGACAAGAGTCTTCCAAAAATATTTATTCCTTACAATTAAGTTTACATAAGTGTTAGGCAGTAAGAGACTGCGCTACACCTTTAACAGCCACCAGCGATGTGTCTAATAGTATCACTGTGTCTTTAAAAAAGATACTTTGGACATCATGAACATTCTGGAACTTTCCTGATCACCTGACTAACAGGAAGAAGCCCTTTTATAACGCCAACTACTGTGGACCATGGAGTGTCGTGAGGGACCGCTCCTCGATTCCTCAGAAAATAATTCAATACTGACGGCTTCGACATCAGAAGTAACTAGCAACCGAGAGCCCCAGATTCCTGGTGACCGTGGTGCTGAAACCGCCTGTGACAGCAGCACCGAAATCGCCGGCGAGCGAGGCACCCAGATTCCTGGAGACCATGACGCTCCTACTGATGCCGACAGCAGTGCCCAAGCTGCTGCCCAAACTCCCGGAAACTTATTGGAAAAGAAAGGTAAGTGGCTTTTTAAGTGTTTTTTTCACGAGTCCAGGATCTTCTTTGGGAGTTTGAAGTGCGAACCCCCTTTTGGAGAAATACCACTTTTGGACCAGGCACGGTGGCTCACGCTGGGAGGGTGAGGCGGGGAGGATCGCTTGAACTCAGGAGTTCGAGACCAGCCTGAGCAAGAGTGAGACCCCGTCTCTACTAAAAATAGAAAAAAAAAAATTAGCTGGTCAACTAAAAATAGAAAAAATTAGCTGGACAACTAAAAATAAGTAAATAAATAAATAAAACTAGCGGGGCATGGTGGCGCGCGCCTGTAGTCCGAGCTACTCAGGAGGCTGAGACAGTAGGATTGCTCGAGCCCAGGAGTTTGAGGTTGCTGTGAGCTAGGCTGACGCCATGGCACTCTAGCCCGGGCAAATGAGTGAGACCCTGTTATGAAACAAACAAACGAACAAAAAAACCATAAAAAAAAAAACGAAAAGAAAGGAGAATGGAAAGGACAGGAGAGGAAAGGAGAAAAAGGAAAGGAAAGGAAAGGAAAAAAGAAATGGAAGGAAGGAAGGAAAGAACAAGAAATAGAGAAAGAAAGAAATCCTCTTTTTGGAGCGGCGTAACTGTGACCCTTTCCAACAGATGTAAAACAGCGAGTCTGTTGAGGAGAGGCTAATCGTGTTAGAGTAGTTTGGGCGCGGGTTATAGTTATTTAGTGGGTTTACGCAGCAGTGTATTTGGCACCAGGTGAGGTCACCTCGCCAACGGACAAATCGTCCAACCTAATGGATTTGAGGAGCAATTAAATGTGTGAGGCTTTTTGCAAGTATCACTGTCTATTTGGTAAAAATCCTCCGGCGCCCTGAAGGTCGCCCCTATGTAAAGGTAACTTGTTTTGAAGCCCTGATCTTGCTTCGTGAGGTCCCAGAGGCGTCGCATGCCCTCAGCGCTCAGCGCCTTTCGAACCTTCCCGCCCAAGCACGCGGCGAGCCCTCGAGGCTGCGGGTCTGTCCCTCTGCCTGGCGGCCGCGGAGGCGTGGCGAGGCGGGGAGGGGCGGGCGCCGGCCGCTCCTACCTGTCCCTGCTCCGGGCGCCCAGAACCCACAGGGCAGAGACGCGGCTCCCAGCTCGCACAGCCTTTCCAGTGGCGGCGCGAGTCCGCGGAGGAGCAGGTGAGTCTTCCCGGGACCCGGGCAGCGCCCCCCGCCGCCCTCCGCAGCCCACCGGGACAGCGGGGCGCGAAGGCTGCGCCCCGTTTGGCCCCGAGGGAGGTTTTCAAGGGAAATGGGATCGAAGCCCAGGGACTGAACTTTCCCCTTGGAAGCTTAGTGCCCCAGGGATAAGGATGGAGTGCGGGTCTCTATCTTTAAATTGGAGCCAGCGGCTGTGAACTTGAAAAAACAATTTAGGCTAGTGCTGACTTGCAGTGCTGGGAGCATTCTGCCAGGCACCCTCCAGCGAGTTATAATTCCCCAATTGTAATTCTGCTAAAGCTAGATGGAGCTGGGGTGAAAGGTCGAGGGGGGGGTCCTCCTTTAATTTAATTAGGTATCAAAGAGCTCTTGCTGGAAAAAAGTTGATGCTTTTTCTTTCTTTCTTTCTTTCTTTCTTTCTTTCTTTCTTTCTTTCTTTCTTTCTTTCTTCTTTCTTTCTTTCTTTCTTTCTTTCTTTCTTTCTTTCTTTCTTCTCTTTCTCTCTCTCTCTCTCTCTCTCTCTCTCTCTCTCTCTCTCTCTCTCTCTCTCTCTCTCTCTCTCTCTCTTTCTTTCTTTTTTTTGAGACAGAGTCTCACTCTGTTGCCCGGGCTAGAGTGCCGTGGCGTCAGCCTAGCTCACAGCAACCTCAAACTCCTGGGCTCAAGCGATCCTCCTGCCTCAGCCTCCCGAGTAGCTGGGACTACGGGCATGTGCCACCATGCCCGGCTAATTTTTTCTGTATATATTTTTAGTTGTCCAGCTAATTTCTTTCTATTTTTTAGTAGAGATGGGGTCTCACTCCTGCTCAGGCTGGTCTCCAACTCCTGAGCTTAAACAATCCACCTGCCTTGGCCTCCCAGAGTGCTAGGATTATATGCGTGAGCCACCGCGCCCGGCCCGTTGATGCTTTTTCTTACTGTAAACACCATACAACCAGTTCTTTGGGTAAATGCAGGTAACAAATTTAAAAAATAATTAAAACTCATTTCAGCCAGGGTTAGCCAACTTCTTTCCCACGGGACCTTTTATCAGGTGTTTACAAGCAACTGCTTTGAAATAGTTTCAGTTCTTACATTCTTTCTTTCATAAAAGAGGAGTTGCCAAAAAGGCTTTGCAATGAACAAAATTCCCTACTGTTAGTTCTGCTGAGAAATCTAAAAGTTACTACTGATCTGATAAAATCTTGCTTAGCAACTAGTTCTTCAAATAATCTGAGTTTCTGCCCCCAACCTTGTGTTGGTTATTCTGTTCCATTTGCTGGGCAATGTGCCCAGCCCGAGATTTTGTGTTTCGTTTATTTTAATTAACTTTTTTCTTACATTTACATTTCGTTTTTATATTTATATATGTATGTATACGTGTGTGTATATACATATTTATAACTGTATGAAGCAAGAAGAGATGACTTATCACAAATAATGTGGCCTCCCCATCCTAGGTGTCTGCTTTTCCACTGCTGACCTCTTTGTGTTTTCTATGCCTTTCTGATAATTTCTGAAGTTACACTAAAATAATGAAATCATAACTTCCAAATGATTTCTTTTCTTTCTTTCTCTTTCTTTTCTTTTCTTTTTCTTTTTACAGAGACAGAGTCTCACTCTGTTGCCCTGGGTAGAGCACAGTGGCATCATCATAGCTCACTAAAATCTCAAACTCCTGGGCTCAAGCGATCCTCCTTCCTCAGCCTCCCAAGCAGCTGGGACTACAGGCACGCGCCACCACGCCTGGCTAATTTTTCCTTTTTTCTATTTTTAGTTGTCTGGCTAATTTCTTTCTATTTTTAGTAGAGTCGGGGGTCTCATTCTTGCTAAGGCTGGTCTCGAACTCCTGACCTCAAGCAGTCCTCCCACCTCGGGCCTCCCAGAGTGCTAGGATTACAGGCGTGAGCCGCTATGCCCTGCTTTCTGAATGATTTCACCCTAATAGGGTCCCAGAACCACTTGTATATGTTTAAAAAGGTTCCAGTGTTTTTAATTGATGTTCAAATTTAAAACTCAGAGTCTAGTTAATGATTTACAGAGTATTAGGGACTGTATGAAATGGAGCTTTTACTCTAACTCAAGGTATAAGATCTTGTAATTTGGTGTATAGCATAGTCAGGTTTCATATATGTACATTGCTTTCTTCCAACCTATGAGAAAAATCGTCCTCAGAAGAAGTGTGGGCCCTAATAGCCCAAATACAAGCTACTACAGATACATCCCAAATAGATGGAAAATGAGATTAAAGACTAACTTGGGATCCAGCAATCCTACTTCTGGGTATTTATCCTAAGGACTTGAAATCAGTATGTCAAAGAGATATCTGCATGCACACATTCATTGTAGCATTACTGACAACAGCCAAGTTATGAAATCAACCTAGGCGTTCATCAGTGGATGAATGGATAAAGAGTATGTGGTCCATATACTCAATGGAATACTATTCAGCCTTAAAAAAGAAGGAAAATCTGTCATTTGCAATAACATGGATGAACCTGGATGACATTAGGTGAAATAAGCCAGACAGAGGAAGGACAAAACCCACATGTTCTCACTTATATGTGGAATCTAAAACAGTCAGACTCATAGAAGCAGAGTAGAATGGTGGTTACCAGAGGTTGGAGGGTAAGGGGAATGGGGGAGATGTTGGTCAAAGGGTAGAAAGTTGCAGTTAGACAGGAGAAATAAATAATAAGTATTTAAGGCAATGGATATGTAAATTAGCTTGATTCAGTCATTTCACACAGTATACATATGTCATAACATTACTACATACCCTCATAATTATATATGATTATAATTTGTCAAAAAAAGATTAACTGGGAAGAGATTATTCACTTTAACAAAGGTGTATTTTTCTTTCTTTTTTTTTTTTTTTACAAAGGGATCCACTTTAGGGTTCCTTTAGATATACTTTAGGGGTATTTCAAATAAGTGGTGGTTGTGAGGATTAAATGAAGTAATAGAATTAATGCACTCAATGTGGTGCTAGGCACATAGAATGCACACAATAAATGTTAGTAATGAATAAATCAAATCAAAGTTTAAGTTCTATTCATACCACCCTTTCAGGAATGCATCTATTCCATGAAGTTAGGTATACTCACATAGATAGTCTAACCATAAGAACTGGCCTCCTAATTTTTCCCCAAGGTAGCTCAGTGCTGTTGATGTTGTCTCTAGAGTCAAAAAACTACCTGCTCTCCCATGGACTGCCTAATTCCTGCCAATCCATTAAAGTGGATGAAAAATTGAAAATTAAGTTTTTGTTTACTTCAAATCATCATAGAACATCTCTGCAAGTGGTTTCTGGGTTTTCAGCCTTCAGTTTTCACTCTTACCTGCAGAGGACGTATAGTTTGCTTAGGTAATCACCACTGTGTCGTTGAATTGTAGTCCTTTACCTGAAAGTCTAAGAATATCATTAAGATTAAATCATGTTGCATAACAGCTCTTACTTCATTTGTTCATCAGATTACATCATGTAATTTGGATTGACTCTGGGAAATCTGCACATGTTGGAGGGGAGATAAAGTGACTCTTAAAAATAATCAAATTATGTCAAAGAAAGTATTGTGTAACTTTACGCGTGTCATTCCGGTGAGGATTATGGACAAGAGGTTGTATAATTTAACGAGTACTATCAGAATTGGTCAGCAGAGGGAGCAAGAGGAGTTTTTAGTGACTTTCTCTTGGTTTTCTTTTTGTTTTCATGAACTCAAAAACAAGACATGAGTAAAAGACTGAATGAACATCCTTGTGAACTTGAGAACCAGTTTATCCTACGCCTGCCTGTGGTAAGAAACCTCTGCATCTCAGAGCAAATATCTTCAGTGCATGAGTATAGTTCTTGGATTCTGTAACATTTCTATTTCAGGTAGGCTGTAAAAACTCAGAACATCTGTTTCCCAGGAGTCATGTTCTATTAAGCAGTCCTATCCTAGTGTGTACTCTTTTAGCAGATTTTTTTTCCTCCTGTGCATACCACCTATCATGTGGGTTGATTTCCTGGCAAAAGAGCTGTGACAATGATGTCACTTATCACAGATAGTAACAGCCTGTTCCCTGGACAGCCACGATAAGACTCTTCTGAAATCCTTTCTGTCACCTCAAAAGGGGCAGTGAGAAGGACCAGCCCTGTATCTCCTGTAAATTTATCACCATGCAAGCTGTTGAAGCTCATCTCAACATGTATTTGGGTCTCTTCCACCCCTGATACCTGTATTCATGCATTACTTAGTCTAGGAAGCTATATTAAGGATGAGGTTCAGAAAGCTATTTCCCCAATTAGGGTTAATTAATATGCCAATTAATATGTCAGGTACACTGCAGCTAAGCCGTTCTTTAGCAACTACAGCTGAAAGGTAGCAGTGATAGGCAGGAATGTAGAGCTAGGAGAAGGCATTAACTGTAACTACTAAAAGACAATGATGAGATTAGAGTCAGCCTCATCCTAACTTGATTTATACAATGCATTGTCTTGCTATTAAC
Organism: Indri indri; assembly: GCA_004363605.1. Taxonomy (NCBI): domain Eukaryota; kingdom Metazoa; phylum Chordata; class Mammalia; order Primates; family Indriidae; genus Indri; species Indri indri. The sequence continues at coordinate 7,574 of RJWJ010021437.1, forward strand.
ATTTGGGAGGTGTAAGGTTTTATTTAAGGGAGAGCTTTCTTTGACATATCTATTCTCTTAGTTGCCAAGTAGATAAGTAATCCTGATTTTTCAATTTACCTCCTTTTTAGGAACAGGCTTCTGCTGTGAGGAACTTAATGCATTCTGGAAGTGTCATCTTGAAGGATAAACTAAAAATTGACTTATCTTGTAAGTAGTTAATATCCATTCAGCATACATTGGATAATAATGTACCAAGGGATCGCCATGTGCCAGGTACTGTACTAGGTACTAAGGATGTGAAAAAGAATATAATGTGGTCTCTGTCTTGATGGACTCATGGTTTAGAGAGGCTTAAGTCCTATTAGGAAGAAAGAAAGTAGAAATTATGCAACTTGGGGTGAGTAATTATCATAGTGTGTATAAGGAAGAACTTAGGGGCTAAGTGTGGGATTTCCATGCTGCTAGTAGCCTCATATACAAGCTTTATGATTTTTTTTTTTTTGAGACAGAGTCTCACTCTCTTCCTTGGGCTAGAGTGCTGTGGCGTCAGCCTAGCTCGCAGCAACCTCAAATTCCTGGGCTCAACCGATCCTCCTGCCTCAGCCTCCCGGGTAGCTGGGACTACAGGCACACACCACCAGGCCCGGCTAATTTTTTCTATTTTTAGTTGTTTGGCTAATTTCTTTCTATTTTTAGTAGACATGGGGTCTGGGGTCTTGCTCTTGCTCAGGCTGGTCTCGAACTCCTGAGCTCAAGTGATCCTCCCACCTCGGCCTCCCAGAGTGGTAGGATTACGGACGTGAGCCACCGCACCTGACCGAGCTTTATGATTTTTTAATGTCCAAGGGAATGACAAATGAATATGGTGTTCTTTGTTTACAAAGGTGACAAATATTTCTTTCTTTAAATAATATTTGTTACATTTGCAAACCGTACATCTGGTAGAGGTTAATATCCAAAACATAAAAGGAACTCAACTCAATAGCAAGAACACAAATAACCCAATTAAAAAATGGGAAAAGAGGCCGGGCGCGGTGGCTCACGCCTGTAATCCTAGCACTCTGGGAGGCTGAGGCGGGCGGATCGTTCTGAGCTCAGGAGTTCGAGACCAGCCTGAGCAAGAGCGAGACCCTGTCTCTACCAAAAATAGAAAGAAATTAATCGGACAGGTAAAAATATATATAGAAAAAATTAGCTGGGCATGGTGGCACATGCCTGTAGTCCCAGCTACTCGGGAGGCTGAGACAGTAGGATTGCTTGAGCCCAGGAGTTTGAGGTTGCTGTGAGCTAGGCTGACGCCACGGCACTCGCCCCCAGGCGAGAGTGAGACTCTGTCTCAAAAAAAAAAAAAAAATGGGAAAAGGACCTGAACAGACACTTTTTGAAGAAGACACACAAATGGCCAACAGATTCATGAAAAAATGCTCCGCATCACTAATCATTAGGGAAATGCAATTTTTTAAATTTATTTTTTATTTTTAAATTATTATTATTATTATTTAGAGACAGGATCTCACTCTGTGTCACTCCCGGGCTGGAGTGCAGTGGTGTGATCATAGCTCGCTGCAACCTCAAACTCCTGGGCTCAAGGGATCCTCCTGCCTCAGCCTCCCAAGTAGCTAATACTACAGGTGCGCACTACCACGCCTGGCTAGTTTAAAAAAATTTTTTTAAAGTAGAGATGGAGTCTCACTATGTTGCCCAAGCTGGTCTCAAACTCCTGGCCTCAAGCAAACCTCCCACCTTGGCCTCCGAAAGTGCTGGGATTACAGGTATGAACCACTGCCCTGGTCTGGGAAATGCAAATTAAAACTGCAATAAGATACCACTTCACACCTGTTAGAATTACTTCTATCAAACAGAAGAAAGATAACAAGTATTGGTGAGGCTGCAGAGAAAAGGGAACATTTGCACATTGTTGGCAGTAATTTAAATTAGTACAGCCATTTTTTTTTTTTTTTTTTTGGAGACAGAGTCTCGCTCTGTTGCCCGGGCTAGAGTGCCATGGCGTCAGCCTAGCTCACAGCAACCTCAAACTCCTGGGCTCAAGCGATCCTCCTGCCTCAGCCTCCCGAGTAGCTGGGACTACAGGCACAGGCCATCACACCTGGCTAATTTTTTCTATTTTTGGTAGAGACGGGGTCTCACTCTTGTTCAGGCTGCTCTCAGACTCCTGACCTCAAGCGATCCTCCCGCCTCAGCCTGTCAAAGTGCTAGGATTATAGGCGTGAGCCACTGAGCCTGGCTTAGTACAGCCATTATGAATAACAGTATGGAGGTTCCTCAAAAAACTAAAAATAGGGCTACCATATGATCCAGCAATCCTACTTCTGGGAATATATTCGAAGGACTTGAAATCAATATGTTGAAGGGCTATCTACACTCCGACGTGAATTGTAGCACTATTCACAATAGCCAAGATAGAGCATCATCCTGAGTGTCCATCAACAGACGAGTGGATAAAGAAAATGTCATATATATATACAATGGAATACTATTCAGCCTTAAAAAAAAACAAAATTCTGTTATTTGGAACACTATGGATGAATCTAGAGGACATCATGCTAAGTAAAATAAGCCAGGCACAGAAAGACAAATACTACACGATCTCATATGTGGAATCTAAAAAAAGTGGAACTCACATTAATAGAAGTAGAGAGTTGAATGATGGTTACCAGAGACTGGAGTTTGGGGGGTGGATGGAGAAAATGAGGAATTACTGGTTAAAGGGTACATAGTTTCAGCTAGACAGAGGAATGAGTTTTGAGATCTCTTGCACAGCAGGGTGACTATAGTCAATAATAATGTATTGTGTATTTTAAAATAACTAAGAGTAAATTTCAAATGTATCACCACAAAAATATTAAGTGGGGATATGTTAATTAGCTTGATTTAATCGTTCCACATTGTATACATATATCAAAACATCACATTGTACTATGTAAATATAATTATGATTTGTTGATTATTAATAAAAAATGTTAATTTTTTAAAAGCTCCTAAAGCAAAAATAAATAAATAAATGTTTTCATGTGAGGCTTGTCTGCCTAAAACACACAAACCAAAAATAAATAAACACAGAAAAAAATAAATGAATAAATAAAATTTGTTAGTTTTTTTCAAATACAGAGAAGTATATAAAGAAGAAAACAAAAGTGGCCTATAATCCCACCACTGAGTTAACTCTCACTGACAATTTTTTTTTTTTGAGACAGAGTCTCACTCTCTTGCCTGGGGCGAGTGCCGCGGCATCAGCCTAGCTCACAGCAACCTCAAACTCCTGGGCTCAAGCGATCCTTCTACCTCAGCCTCCCGAGTAGCTGGGACTACAGGCATGCGCCACCATGCCCGGCTAATTTTTTCTGTATATTTTAAATTGTTCGGCTAATTTCTTTCTATTTTTAGTAGAGATGGGGGTCTTGCTCTTGCTCAGACTGATCTTGAACTCCTGACCTCGGGCAATCCTTCTGCCTCAGCTTCCCAGAGTGCTAAGATTACAGGCATGAGCCACCGCACCCGGCCTCTCATTGACATTTATTACAAAAAAAGATAATACAAGTTTGTGATTAGAAAATTCAAATAAAAGTTCAAAAGGAGAAATGAAACTCTCCTCACAGTGCTCCAGCCTCGATGCCAAAGATTACTAATATTAACCATTTCTTCTTGTGTTTCCTTACAGACAAAATTTTTATGCATAATACTAGAATGTAAATAATCTCTCTCTATATTTTGAAAGTTAATTCACACAAAAAGGATCATGTCAAACATGGTTCTGCATGTTTCTTTTTTGACTTAATATAAGACTACACCTGAGTCCTCTTGTGTCAAAAGTCATTCATATTTAAAACATCTGAGCAGGATTCAGAGTTCAGTATACGGCTGTCATATAGAATTTTATCTTTGTGAAGCTAACTAGAGATTTTTAATATGAGACTAATTAGCACCATTCTAGGGTCAACCCTTCCCTCACCGAACCCTTCGAAAACACACATGTACAATGACATGATTGAATGCTTCTAAAACAAAGGGATGGGTTTAAATGGATGGAATTTGCTTTTCAGGATGAGAATGAAATATTTACCGCTTCACTCAAATTTAGTTCACACTCGTTAACAAGAAACGTAGCTACTTTTGAACTAGTGACACCAACTGGGAAAAAAGAGCCCCATATACTCTCCCTTCTTTTCTGTGGGAAGTTCTAATTGTGTACACAATTCTAGCATTTTGAGAAATAGTAGGTTTCACTGAAAGACTAGTCTGTCTCACATAAGTCTTCATTATTCAAAGCTTCAGAGGCTTAAGAGTTCACTGGGAAGATGTCAACTTTAATCTTCTTTAATTCTTTTCAGCTGATGGGCGGAATGCATTTGTTCAGGTAGAAGATGTCTCACTAGCTGCTAAGCTAGTTGATCTGCCTTGTGTTATCGGAAGCCTGAAAACTCAAGATAAAAAAACCTTTTATAAAACAGCAGATATTTCCCAGGTATGAACTAGTTTTTTTAATGTACTAGCTCTCACATCCTTCAGGGAATCCCTTTCTCCCTCCATTTTCTTTCTTTCAGCACTCCTTTCCACTAGGCGAATGGCTGCTTGTCATTTCTAATTTCCAGATCGATTGCATAGGAATGAAATGTGATCTTCCAGTTTGGTGTTTGATCCTTAGCTTTTCAGTACTTTATTGTGTCCAAATAGCTTGTAGAGCCCCCTGTTTGCCATTTATAGTGACTTTTCATTAATTGAAAAAATATGAGCAGCTGGGATCTTTTGAACTTTCTGCTAAAGCAGTATGCCGTTAACGCTGAAGGTTTAAATTGGTTCTTATCATCATCTCTGCTGTTGATTTCTTATTTCCTCTCTAAATCAAAATGTTAAGATATGTCTGTTTTCAATATATTCCCTCTGCAGTGGTGAGTGTTCTAGCTAAAAAAAAAAAAAAAAAAAAAAAAAAAAAAAAACCCTCAGAGTCCACATGTAGTGCCGCTGGTGGCGGGGAGGGGAAGGGGAGGAGGAGGGAGAATATGAGAGAATATAGGTGTATGCTTCATAACACTGGGTGTCCTGGAAATGCCAAGTATCAGTCTTTTCTGTGCTCTAGGATTTCTGGTAGTAAGAATGATCATGATTTATTGTTAACCCAAGATTTATGGCCATAATAACTTCTTTGTCTTTGTTAAATGTAGATGCTTGTGTGTAAGCCTGTTGATCTCCACTCTTCTCCGGAAGAACCAGTTACCTCTACTGATCTTCAAGCAATGAGTAAAGATGAAAAGGAGAAACAGAAGAAGTATGTCTGGAAGCATGGCAGTAAGTCACCAGTCCTGTGCTCATTCTGCCTGACTACATTTATCTGCTGAGTCCTGATTCCTTGTGAACCAGGGACCTCTTACCACACTTAGGTGTTTGGTTAATTAGGCTCTCAGACACTGTTAAGGGAAGGAGTCATGTCATGAGCCAGTGGCTTTCTCTATCAAATTCAGATAGATATGAGACTACCATCAATCATATATACTTTTCGCTTTGTTGTATTTTTTATTTTAGTTACTCCACCACTTAAGAATGTCAGAAAGAAAAGGTTCCGGAAAACAATAAAAAAGGTTAGTTGCATGTTGTTTGTGTGTCTGCTGGGTAGATTAGAAGAGGATTGTGAGTAGGAAGGAAAGGGAGAAAGTCAGTTGGGAATTAATTTGTTCATTCATTCATATGTTCAGTAAACATTTATTGAATGCGAGCTAAACACCAGGCACTATGTTAGCAGATGGGAATATAGCAGTGAATAAAAACAAACCTGATCCTTGAGGTTACAGCCTAGTCGCTAGAGGTCTGGAGGAATCATGAATGTGAAATTTCTGCTAATGCTTTTAGTTTTCAATTGCAAGATCTGGATTTAAAGTGAACCCATCCAGAACCTAAGAATTGGGAATTGTAGTTATATTTTTCTAACCCTACTTCAGGCTTGTAGATCCTTGGGCAAGGTACAGGAGTACTGTGGCTTGGCTTCTTTTTTTTTAATTAAACATTGTATTTTCAAAGAATTATAGATTCACATACAGTTGTAAGAAATAAAACAGAGACACTATGTACCCTTTTTCCAGTTTTCCACATTATAACATTTTGCAGAACTATAGTACAATATCCCAAACAGGAACTTGACATTGTTATAATTCACCAATCTTATTCAAATTTCTCCAGTTTTTTACTTGTACTCATGTGTTTGTGTGTGTTTAGTTTTATGCAGTTTTATCCCATGCGTAGGTTCACGTATCTACCTACACAGTCAAGATACTAAACAGTTTCACCACCACAAGGATCCCTTATCTTGCCCTTATATAACCATACGCACCTTTCTTCCACCACAAACCCCTGGTCCCTAACATCTGGCAGTCACTCATCTGTTCTCCATCTCTGTAATTCTGCCATTTCAAAAATGTTATATAAATGGAATCATACCATATATAACATCAGAGACTAGCTTATTTTTCTACTCAGCATAATTCCCTTAAGATCCATGTAAGTTTTTGCAGTATCAATAGTTTGTTCCTTTTTATTGCTGAGTAGTATTCCATGGTATGAATGTACCACAGTTTAACTGTTTACCCATTGAAGGATATCTGGGTTGTTTCCAGTTTTTGACTATTATAAATAAAGCTGTGAACAGGTTTTTGTGTGAACATAAGTCTTCGTTTCTCTGGGATAAATGCCCAGGAGTACAATTGCTGGGTCATATGGTAGTTGCATGTTTAGTTTTATAAGAAACTACTCCACTATTTTCCAGAGTGGCTGTACCATTTTACATTTCCACCAATAATGGATGAGTGATCTAGTTTCTCTACCTTCTCACTGGCATTAGGTGTTGTCACTGTTTTTTATTTTAGCCATTCTGATTGGTATGTAGGTGATCTCCTTGTGATATTAGTTTACATTACCCTGATGGCTAATGATGTTGAACATCTTATGTGCTTGCTCTCCATCTGTATATCCACTTCAATAAAATGTCTGTTCATGCCTTTTGTCCATTTTCTAAATGGGTTTTTTTTCATTGTTAAGTTTTGAGAGTTCTTTTTATATTCCATTAATAAATACAAGTCTTTTGTCAGATATGTAGTTTGCAAATATTTTCTCCCAATCTATATCTTATCTTTTCGTCCCCTTCTCAGGGGCTTTCAAAGACCAAAAGTTTTTAGTTCTGATGAGGTCCAACTTATTTTTTTTTTTTCTGTTAAGGATCTTGCTTTTTGTGTTAAATCTAAGAACTCTTTGCCTAGCCCAGATCCTGAAGATTTTCATCTATGTTTTTTAAAAAAGTTTTACATTTTATATTTAAGACTGCGAGCTGGGTGCGGTGGCTCACACTTGTAATCCTCCTCTGGGAGGCCGAGGCAGGAGGATAGCTCAAGGTCAGGAGTTCAAGACCAGCCTGAGCAAGAACGAGACCCTGTCTCTACTAAAAATAGAAGAAATTAGCCAGTCAACTAAAAACAGAAACAAAAAATTAGCCAGGCATGGTGGTTCACATCTGTAGTCCCAGCTACTCAGGAGGCTGAGGCAGGAGGATCACTTGAGCCCAGGAGTTTGAGGTTGCTGAGAGCTAGGCCGACGCCACAGTACTCACTCTAGCCCGGGTGACAAAGTGAGACTCTGTCTTGGAAAAAAAGAAAAAAAAGACTGTGATCCATTTTTGAGTTATTTTTTATAAAAGGTATGATATAAAGTTCAAGGCTCTCTTTTTTTTGCCTAAGGCTGTCCAATTGTTCCAGTGCTGTTTGTTGGAAAGGCTATCCTTCCTTCACTGTATTGCTTTTGCACCTTTGCTAAAAATCAGTTGGGCATATGTGTGTGGGTCTATTTCTGGGTTTTCTATTGTGTTCCACTGATCCATGTGCTAATCCCTCCACCAGTATTACAGTGTATCTATATAATAGGTCTTGAAATCAGAAGACTGATTGTTCCCACTTTATTTTTCTTTGTCAATATTGTTTTTAGCCATTCTAGAGCCTATACCTTCTCATATAAATTTTAGAATAAGCTTGTCTATGTCTACAGAAAACCTTGCTGGGATTTTGATAGGAATTACATTAAACTTATGGTTCAATGTGAGGAGAATTGACACCTTTACTATCTCGAGTATTCCAATTCATGAACACAGTTGCCTTGGCTTTTATACTCTGTCAGTCAACAGCATTTATTGAGTGTCTACTAAATGTAAAACTAAGTTAAGAATAGTTATAGAGCTCTTTAGTCTTTGCTGAAGTAGAACAATCATAATATAACTTCATTGTTTATTGTGTTTTATTTCATAGCCCGATGATTGCAAACAAATGGAAGAAATCAGCGTTACTGAGGTAGAGCAATCATAACTTCATTGTTTACCCTTAGTGTGTTTTGTTTAATAGCTCATTAGTTTCAAACAAATCAAATAAATCATAAAGGTTACTTTCGAGCTTTCCTTCTCACCCCTAACTCCCACTCCCATACAAGTACACTGGGTTTGATTCACTGAATAATGAATTCATTGTTTGTTGTCCAGTGACTCCTAGGAAAAGATACAATTTGGCCACTGACTCTGTATTCTGGTCTGCTTTTTTCTCTGATACTTATTTCAAACGCTATTCCTTGGAAGCCAGGGTTCATTTTTAGCAGCAGTTGTTTGCAATTGCTTATTCCCCCTCAAAGTCTTAATTTCTATTTGTGGCATGACAAGTTGGTTGCTGTGGAGATAATTATCTAAAACTGGATTCAAGGGAGAACATGTAGCTAAGATCCAGTTTTTGTAGGAACATATCTAATAATAAAGATGTGGGGGCCGGGCGCAGTGGCTCATGCCTATAATCCTAGCACTCTGGGAGGCCAAGGCAGGAGGATCGCTTGAGCTCCGAAGTTCAAGACCAGCCTGAGCAAGAGCGAGACCCCGCCTCTACTAAAAATAGAAAAAGTTAGCTGGATAGAAAAAAAAAATTAGCCAGGCATACTGGTGTGTGCCTGTAGTCCCAGCTACTGGGAAGTCGAGGCAGGAGGATTGCTTGAGCTCAGAAGTTTGTGAGCTAGGCTGGTGCCATGGCACCCTAGCCTGGGCAATAGAGTGAGACTGTGTCTCAAACAAATAAATAAATAAAAAAATAAAGATGTGGGGAAATGAAATCTGAGAATTTGGGTCTTTAAACAAAATTACTTCTAAACAGCTAATAAGGAATTATAGTTCTTCGCCAATATGAATCAAGGCAAATAATTAATAACTGAGACCTAAGGGCTGCACCTCTGAGAGAGATCTTTACCATAGAGTTGCAAATTGAAAAGATTAAATGTCTCAGATAATTTGTTTAATTGGGAAAAAAAAAGGTTTACTGTAAAAAAATTTAGACCATGGCTAAAAATTCCTTCATAAATAGCACCAAAGTAGAAATTTGGCATCTAAAGAGGTCTAATCATTTGAATTCATTGCTATATAGGAAAAGGGCATTTCTGCAGAACACAAAGTGTCAATTGACAGTGCCGGTATCCTCTTCCCCACTTCATCTCAGCGCATTGACTCTCCAGATGTGGACTACGAAGTAAAGAGACTGCTGTCTTCAGATGCTGAAGCTGTCTGTACACGTATCCTTTATAAAAATATTTTCCGGGCCGGGCGCGGTGGCTCACACCTGTAATCCTAGCAGTCTGGGAGGCCGAGGTGGGTGGATCGCTCAAGGTCAGGAGTTCGAGACCAGCCTGAGCAAGAGCGAGACCCCATCTCTACTAAAAGTAGAAAGAAATTATCTGGACAACTAAAAATATATATATAGAAAAAATTAGCCAAGCATGGTGGCGCATGCCTATAGTCCCAGCTACTCGGGAGGCTGAAGCAGGAGGATCGCCTGAGCCCAGGAGTTTGAGGTTGCTGTGAGCTAGGCTGACGCCACGGCACTCACTCTAGCCAGGGCAACAGAGTGAGACTCTGTCTCAAAAAAAAAAAATATTTTCTGCATAGTCTGTTCCACCCCATCTGCATGTGCTGACAAATCCTCATTTGATATTTGTGTGCCAGTTTTGATGTGTAGAACTTAAGTTTTTTGGAAATGTTACGTTCTAGCTAGGAACAGTAAAATCATGTAATAGACATTTATTTACTTGTGTAATTCAATATAAGGCACTTCTCTAAACTAGGAATCCACAAATAGCCTAAAGTTGGACTAAATTAAATAGCACCTTTAGCCAGAATCTTTTCCCTTTCAACTGTGCCTTCTCCTTTCCTTCTGCATTTTCCTCGACTGCCTCCTTTCAGGATGGGAAGTCGTTACTGAAGATGGAACCAAGCAAATAGAAAGTCAAGGTTCCATTCCAGGCTTTGAGATAGCCCCAGGAATGAGTGGCTACAATCGAGGTCACATCTCAGGTAATTTATTAAGGCAAAGCAGGAGCTTCAGATAGGATAGCTGTTGACTCGGTATCAGATCATTCTCCATAGATTCACAGGTGAATCACAGAAAAAGAATGCCTTTACCCTTCTTCCCTCCTGTTGGTCTCTCAGTGCTTTAGATGTTTTAGGTTGGTGTTCTAATGTCCCATCCACCCCTGGTATTCTAACTTCTTGTGGACCCTTAGATTCTCTAGATGTCTGGATCATTGAATATGTGAATGAATGTTACAGTGTTTTTCATTTACTGTCCTTGTTTTATGAAGGGAATAATCCTCCTGTGAGAAAGATGATTTATAAAAATCACTGGTTGCCCAGTGAATTTGAATGTAAGGAGTATGATTGTATCTGGAGTGGGAGTCATTTGCAAAGCTTCAGGTAGTTTCTCCTTCCTCTTGCTTAAAACCGATAGAATACGATACGCTTCGGGAAATGTTCAGTGATTCTACCAGTAACCGTGATGATGATGATGATGATGACGACAATGAGGAGGAGGATGACAATGATGAAGATGAGGATGATGATGAGGAGGATGATGAAGAGGAAGATGATTATGAAGAGGACTCTGAAGAAAACCTGGAAAGGGAGCTACAGGCCAAGTTTATGGAATCTGGCCAGTATGAGGCAAAGGACTATGCCAGTTCAGTAGGTAAGTCAGAGTGAAAAACAGGGATGGGATGGGGTGAGTGGCAGTGCTAACAGCTGACTCTAAATGCACATTAGATGCAAGGCTAAGTTTAGAAGTTATTGCTCAGGCCGGGCGTGGTGGCTCACGCCTGTAATCCTAGCACTCTGGGAGGCTGAGGTGGGTGGATCGTTTGAGCTCAGGAGTTTGAGACCAGCCTGAGCAAGAGCAAGACCCTGTGTCTACTAAAAATAGAAAGAAATTAGCTGGAAAATTAAAATATATTTACAGAAAAAAATTAGCCGGGCATGGTGGCACGTGCCCGTAGTCCCAGCTACTCGGGAGGCTGAGGCAGGAGGATCGCTTGAGCCCAGGAGTTTGAGGTTGCTGTGAGCTAGGCTGACGCCACGGCACTCTAGCCCGGGCAACAGAGTGAGACTCTGTCTCAAAAAAAAAAAAAAAAAAAGAAGTTATTGCTCAAATGTGTAGTGAAGTTTTACTTGATTAGTTTAGGCTAGGCTCTATTTAGATACATAAAGTTTCTATCTCTGTTAGTCTCTGAAATTCAGAAGCAGATTCATTACATAGAGAAAAAGCTCTGTGGGATTCAGAAAAAAGCACAAAGACAGAAGACTCTCCTCACGCAAGTGGAAAACCTGTTGCTCAAGGTAAGTTCTTGTTGCCTGGTTTAAAGAAATCTTGGTACCTTACTTTCAAAATCCATCCCATGTTTGTGTTTCCACTCATGTCATCTCTGTGAGGCATTCTTGTTCATTCATGAACTTAAATAATCTCTTAGAAACTCCTAATAAAAGATAGCCCTGTTTCCTTTTACCTGGGTAACTTTTATCATCTAATATAAGCATTTTGGGGAAGGGATCAGGTGACTTAAGAATAGTCAGTATTGAACATTTACTATGTAGAAAGCACCTAAAGAGCTAAGAATTGTACATGTATTATCTCATTTTAGCCTCATATCCCTGAAGCTTACATATTGTCACCATTCTCATTTCATAGATAAAGAATTGAAATTCAAAGAGGTTAATTAACTTGCCAAGACTCACAGTAAATGGTAGGGCATAGATTGAACCCTGTTGTTTGTACCAAAATGTATTCATTGCAGTAAAGGAGAATTAACTAAATTAGTTTTTATATTTTTTGATGCCTGCTTGAACAAGAATATCTTGCTTTACTTTTAGTAATACATGTTTAAGAGTTTCAACAAAAGGAAAATGTATGTTAGGCCATGTTTGCTTCCATTTTTGCAGTGAGGGAAATTCTGAAGTATTTGGAGAATTCCTTGCCAGATTTCATTTTCTGTAGAGCTGTGGTCATCAAAGGGAAGCAGCTTGACACAGAATTATACCCATTTTGATGTTATCCTTTAGAATAACCAAGTAAGATAATAGATAAGGACATACTTTGAAAGATTCATATATATTGCATTATTCTGATTGTTATCATTGCATATTTTACTAGATAGGAATAGTACCATTCTGCCCTGGTGAGGGGAAATGGAGGAGTTGTGAGCAGCTTCTTTAATAGGTCACCACAGCCAAAGGATTTGTGCTAAACTAGAAAAAGGTAACATGAAGGCATTCCAATCATTTATTTTAAGGCAAGAAAAAATGTTGTGTAGGGTGTATAAAATAAAATAGGATAGCACTGTTGTTAACGGGTGTAGTTTTTATACTCTAAATCCTTTAAAAAAGAGTGCCCTTTTGTATGACTGACAGTTTTCTTATCAAATTACTTGCTGAACTCCTTGTTTGTCTTGGCCTTTTTTACTTTGAGACTCAGAATTCATCATTTATACAATTTGTTTTCCAGAATCATTTTCAGTCTGTGCTGGAGAAACTTACATTGGAGGAAAAGCAAAAAACTGAGGAGGTGAGAAGTATGTTTCCAAATCTACCAGAACACATTTGATATAAAGAACCTCCCACCTCACCCCCAATGTCATTTCTGGCTATTCCTCTCAGAGGAATAGTGGTGGCCAAATCTTCCAAATGAAGGTAGCAGGGTGGAACGAGGTCCTTGTGAAAATTTACTCATTCAACAGATATTGAATGCCTAGGAAGTGAAAAGCACTGGATGTACAGTGTCGAATAAGACAGATACAATACAATAAGTCCTCAATGTTATCGATAGCTGCTTGGAAACTGCAACGTTAAGCAAAACGACGTACAATAAAACCAATTTTACCATAGGCTAATTGATATAAACAGGAGTTAGTTCCTATGGTATATTTCTGGTCACAAAAATATCACCAAACTACTAAATAAAAAACAAAACACTGGCCAGGTGCAGTAGCTCATACCTGTAATCCCAGCACTTTGGGAAGCTGAGTTAGGAGGATTGCTTGAGGCCAGTTCAAGACCAACCTGGATAACATAGTGAGACCCCGTCTCTACAAAAAATAAAAAAATTAGCCGAGTGTAATGTCGTGCACCTGTAGTCCCAATTACTTTGGAGGCTGATGTGGGAGGATCGATTGTGCCATTGTATTCCAGTCTGGGCGACAGACCAAGACCCTGTCTCAAAAAAAAAAGAAAAAAACACTTCTAATATTAAGCATTGAAATAAATGTGAGCTAAACATATATTGAAGAAAGATCAATACAAACAAGTAAGATAATTATTACCCAGTGATTCCAGTTCAGAGTCATGGGTGGCCAGAGCCTATCCCTGCAGCTCAGGGTGCAAGGTGGGAACCAGCCCTGAACAGGACACCATCCCATTGCAGGGCACACTCACACACACCCACACTCAGACTGGGACCATTTAGACATGCCAATGAATCTAACATGTACATCTCTGGGATGTGGGACGAAGCTAGAGTACCGGGAGAAAACCCACACAGACATGGGGAGAATGTACAAATGCCACACAGATAGTTATAAGAACATTATTCTCATTAACAGTATAACGAAACAACATTGAACACACAACATTATAAAAGGACCTTTTATACATCATTTCACTTAAAGTTGCAGTTTCCAAGCACCTATTGATATTAAGTGAGGGCTTACTACAACAAAACAACGTTGAATGAAACGACATTATTCACAGATAGTTATAAGAACATTATTCTCATTAACAGTATAACGAAACAACATTGAACACACAACATTATAAAAGGACCTTTTATACATCATTTCACTTAAAGTTGCAGTTTCCAAGCACCTATTGATATTAAGTGAGGGCTTACTACAACAAAACAACGTTGAATGAAACGACATTATTCAAAGACCTGCTGTACTAGTCCTTATGGTGCTAACAGTCTAGCCAGGGAGATTGACAGTAAACAAATTATACAAATATGAAGGTACAAATTGTGAAGAAGTTCTATGAAGGAAGTAAAGTCAATGGTGCTAGGAGATGCCTAAATTAAATTGGGAGATCATGATAGGCCTCTCTGAGGAGATGATATTTAAACTGAGACCTAAAGGATAAATCCAGGCAAAGAGTGAGATGAAAAGCCTCTGGGGTGGAGCACATGCAAGGTCCCATGTTGAGAAAGAACTTGGCTTCTTTGAGGACCTTGGAAATAAGCAAAGAAGAGAATGGCTCAACATAAGGTTGGAGGAATAGGCAGAGGCCATAGCATATGGCCTAGCAGCCATGATAAGGAGGATGGGTTTTAGTCTTAAATGCAACGGGAAGCCCTTGAATAATTTTAAGCAAGAGAATCATATCTAATTTGAACTTTTTAAAGATTACCCTGATTATTATCTGGAGAATGGATTGTAGGAAGGCAGAAGTAGAAGCAAAGAGGCCAGTTAGGAGGCTGTGTGGTAGTCTAATAAGAAATGATGGTATGGCCAGGCGTGGTGGCTCATGCCTGTAATCCTAGCACTCTGGGAGGCCGAGGTAGGAGGATTGCCTGAGGTCAGGAGTTCAAGACTAGCCTGAGCAAGAGCGAGACCCCGTCTCTACTAAAAATAGAAAAAATTAGCCGGGCATGGTGGCCCACGCCTGTAGTCCCAGCTACTCAGGAGGCTGAGGCAGGAGGATCACTTGAGCCCAGGAGTTTGAGGTTGCTGCGAGCTAAGCTGATGCCACGGCACTCTAGCCCGGGCAACAGAGCAAGACTCTGTCTCAAAAAAAAAAAAAAAAAAAGTGATGGTAACTTGGACTAAGGTAGTGGCAGTGGAGATGGAAAGAAGATTTTTAAACTGTGATAAAAATGGTTTTGTAACTGCATTTTATTGAGATGTAATTCACATACCATACAATTCACCCATTTAAACAATACAATTCAAAGGCTTTTAGTATATCCAGAGTTGTGCAACTGTCACCAGAATTTTAGAAGTTTTCATCACCCCAAAAAGAAACCCTCTACCCATTAGCAGTCACTCCCCATTTCCCCCAAATCTCTCCCCTGCCCAGCCCTAGGCAACCGCTAATCTGCTTTCTACTAATCTACTGCTTATTCTGGTTATTTCATACAAGTAGAATCACATAATATATGGTCTTTTGAGTCTGGTTTCTTTCACTTGGCATAAAGTTTTCAAGGTTCATCTATGTTGTGGCATGTATCAGTACTTTATTCCATTTAATACTGATTAATATTACCTTGTATGGATATACCACATTTTGTTTATCCATCCACCCATTGATGGACATTTGGGTTGCTTTCATTTTGGGCTATTGTGAATAATGCTGCTATGAACATTGATATATGAGATAATGTATTTTAAAGGTAGAATTGATGGGACTTGGGCCAACGACTGGATGTTGAAGGAGAAGGAAATGTTAAAGATGTATGCCATACATTGCTCCCCATGCTCATCCCCACAAGGCCAGGGGAATTTTTATGTTCTGTATATTCCCTTCCTCTCAGCAAATCACTTATCTAAGTTCTGCTTAAAAACAACCAGGTGAACAGATAATGCCAAGATTGCTTTAGTACCCACCAAACATCTTTATCTGTGTAAGTACTGTCATATGCTGTATAACCATGTTTTGGTCAAAAATGGACTGCATATATGATACCAGGTTGTCCCATAAAATTATAATGGAACTGAAAAATTCCTATCGCCTAGTGACATCATAGCCATCATAATGTTGTAGCACAATTACTCTTTTAAAATAAATTTAGCGTAGTCTAAGCATATAGTACATATAAAGTCCACAGTAGTGTACAGCAATGTCCTAGGCCTTCACATTCACTCACCACTCACTCACTGACTCACCCAGAGCAACTTCCAGTCCTGCAAGCTCCATTCATGGTCAGTGCACTATATAGGTGTACCATTTTTTTTTTTTTACCTTTTATTCTGTATTTTTACTGTACCTTTTCTATGTTTAGATACATAAATACTTACCATTGTATTACAACTGCCTACAGTATTCAGTACAGTGACGGGCTGTACAGGTTTGTAGCCTAGGATCAACAGGCCATACTATAGAGCCTAGGTGTGTGGTAGGCTATACCATTTAAGTTTGTGTAAGTACACTCTATGATGTTTGCACAACAACAAAATTGCTTACTGACGGGTTTCTCAGAATGTATCCCCATTGTTAAGCAACACATGACTATAGCTAGTATTGAGGAGTACTTTTTTTTTTTGCTTCTTTTTTGAATATCACTGTATTTATTTCCCTGTAGGTAATTTTTCCATAGCTTCAACATTTTCTCCTCAAAATTAAAGGAACAAAAAGAGTCTCAAAGTTTAGAACTGGATCACTTGGCCTTTTCTTATCTCCTCCCAGTTCAAAATGCTTGCGTCTCTTAATGGCCAGCATCCTCTTGGATCTGCAGTTAGGCTCAACTCATTCCAGCCTTAGCACAATCTTCTTTGTGGTTTTAGCCTTTTTCCAGAAAATTGGCTTTGTCTCCCCACCATACCCACTCTACTTATGATCATAACACCTCTTTCCTTGGGCATACAGGGAATCCTTGCCCTTCTTATACTGGGTCACTTTGTGAGGTTGATGCTTGTCACACTTACACAAAGTTCTTCAGGTTTTAGGTACATTGACCATCTTTACAGTAGAGCTGTCTCTCTATACAATGAAATCGGGAAACTTGGCATTTGCAACCCTTGCCTCCTGCCACTTGAGCTTGAGGAGTGCTATTTTCAACACAGAAATGTAGCTGTAAACTTTATTTACTCAGCGCCCTTTATGTTAGCTCATTTATTCAACATAGATCTATTGGGTGCCTACTTTAAGCTAGGTTCTGCACAGAGCTATGAAATGCTTATGATATAGTCTCTGCTTTCAGTTGGGGAAAAATTCATGAGAGGGATAGGGACTTAACGGAATGAGAGCTTATTTTGTCTATGGAGATTAGAGAAAGCTTCATGGAGAAGATGTTTGGGGCCTTAAAATGTAGGAAGAGTTTTAATAAGGAGATAGGGAAAGGAGGGCATTCTCTGAGAAAGCAGCATGCATGATGGCTAAGAGGTGGTGATGCCAGGGTTAAGAGTTTAGATTTTTGGTGTAGGTCATAATGAGCCTTCAAAGCTTTTTGTACCTGGGGAGTACCTCAGGAAGATTCTTCTGCCAGCTGTATATAGTAGAAGCTGGAATGGGGAGAGACTAGGGGAAGATACAAGGGGTAGAAGGAACCAGAACTTAATAATTGTTTGGATATAGGGCAAAAAGGGGAACAAAGATGAGTCCAAAGCCTGGGTAACTGGGAACTGGTATGTCATTAACTGAAATTAAGACAACAGAAAGAAGATTTAGGTGGAATGGGGAGTGGAGAAAATGATGACTTTAGTTGCAAGTGCTTTTGAAAATGGGAGATTGGAGGCCCAAACACAGAAATGATCATTCAAGCTGTGGGGCTGAATGAGTTAGCCAGGTTGACTGTTCAGCAAGAAGTCTGAACCTAGGGAAAAACCTACCTTTAGGGGATGGTGGAAGATTCTTTCCACCATCTTGGTTCTTTCTCACAAAGGAGAAAGAACTGGAGCATCAGTGGTTGTAATCATGGGTAACTGGGGTCATTCAGTATCTGAGTGAGAAGAGCCTCTAGGTTAATGCAGATAGCAATTATAGCAGTTTGGTAGGTGATGTGCAGCATAGGATTGTTTTATAATGTTCCATTCCTTTCACAGACTAAAATTCCATACTGGTGTGGAGTGACCTAAATTGAATAATATTTTTAAATAACCTTTGATCTAAAGACAGTATACATCTCTGAATGTTACTGGTCACTTTACCATTCCAAATTTTAAAAAAATTAAATCCTATACCACAAAAGGTTCAGGGCTTCTGACTAAGAAAGCATAAGTAGAACATCACTAAGCTCCTGATTGGTTAGGACTCTGACCTGGTTTCTCAGTGTCTCATAACGTGGCAAGAAGCGGGTAAGACTCGGTAGATCCAGTGTGTTCATTGGAACAAGAGACTATCCCAACTGCCTTATCTTGTGACTCTTAGAATACGGCTACAGTGATCTCATCAGTGAGCTGTGACCTCTGTATATTCTTCATAGAAACACAGATTCTTAACAGCAAATGTATTCAATTTTTAAAACATATTCAATTTTAAAGCTTCCTTTTATAAGTTTGGCATAATAAAGGACAACATCATCGCCTCAGCATTTTGCGTGCATTCTTGACTGTGGCACTGTTCTTTGAAACATTGTAAGGCTAAGATAACCTTATAAATGACAAACGACACTATTTCTTTTTGGTTCATGTAAGTAAATTCTAGATCAAGTAATGGAACTTAAGATTTCAGATGAATTTCTCATGTTTTTCTGTCTTTCCTTGCAGCTTGTTTCCCTACAGGAACAACTGAAATATCTTCTAGAGAAGTGAGGAGAGCCTTCAGCCTGGCACACAAATGTTGGATTTTCCGTCCAGACTGAAGATGGGATGAAACTGCATATTTCTGTCCCTTCATTTGCCTTATGTTGAATCAACTGTAGTTGTTTCTCTAATTCTTTTGCTAGTTATAATATGTTTGAAGTTTGTAGTTGAGTAGAAAAGGACAACATACAAAAAGTAGTAGACTTAAGACCCCGCGCAATTGTGGGACTTTCTCTTTATTAATTTGAGAATTATTATTTTAGAGCTAGGGTCTCACTGTGTTCCCCAAGCTGACTTTGAATTCCTGGCTCAAGCGATCCTCCTGCCTCAGTCTCCTGAGCAGCTGAGACTATAAGCACATGCCACTGCACCCAGTGAGAATTATTTGTATTGCTTCTGTGCTGTGGTATCATCAGATGATTCAGCCATGCTTGCCAATGGCAGACAGTCTAGCCTAGAGGCCATATAGTTGGTTTGCATGTGTTTCAGCTTTTCCAAACTTTTCTGGTTTTTTTTTTTTTCTGAAGTATTTCCTAAAACATAGAAACAAAATCATTTCTACCTAGGGCTAGGACCTGCCACAGTGAATTTAAGTGCCTACCTTGCAGCAGTTAATACCAGGTTGTGTCCTGTCTGTGTTCAGGCAATAGGGCTGCTTTCCTGCTCAGGGATGATTTCTTGCTGCTGCTTATGTTTCTTCTGTTGTTACGTTTTTAAGGGTGGGGCTGGTTATTACTCATCAGCTAAGGGAACAGTTAGAGCAGAGATGAATAAATTCTGAGCTGTTATTCTTATCCTGAGCCTCCTCATCCTAACCCTCATAAGAAAAGGTTAGGAAAAACCAGATGCCTGTAATGCCTGTGAAGACTTCCTTAACAACCCTGTGTTGCTTTGTTTTTTTTTTCCAGCTGTATTATTAATATTTTCTGGTTTATGACCTTTAAGCAATAAATAAATTTTTCCTTTTAAATGGACTGCCATCAATTTATTAAACTACCCCCATGATAAGTACACTCATATCCAAAAGGAAACAAGGAGACAAACAATAAACTATGTCTTGGCCCATTTCAGCTGCTATAACAAAAATACTATAGACTGGGTAAAATATAAACAATGGAAATTTATTGCTCACAGTTCTGGAGGCTGGAAAGTCCAAGATAAAGGTGCCAGCAGATTTGGTGAGGGCTGTGTCTGCTTTGTAGATGGTACCTTCTTGCTGCCTCCTCACATAGTATAGGGGCAAACAACCTCCCTCAGCCTGTTTTAAAAGGGCGCCCTCATGACCTAATCACCTCTCCAGAGCCCTACCTCTTAATACTAACACATTACAGATTATGTTTCTTTTTTTTTTCCTATCTCAGGAGTACTGAACAGATTATGTTTCAGCATAAGAATTTTGGGTAGACACATTCAGACCATAGCACTCTGATTAGAAAATGACAAAATGTTGTCAGTACTGGGGTATCCTTCCAATGAATTTTTTTTTGAAATTTCAGCATATTATGGGGGTACAGATGTTTAGATTACATATGTTGCCCTTGCCCCCC
>RJWJ010021438.1:0-27713 GCA_004363605.1 Indri indri
ACATGTAGAAGACTGAACCAGGATCCACACCTTTCACCTCTCACAAAAATCAACTCACGCTGGGTAACAGATTTAAACCTAAGGAGTGAAACTATTAGAATTCTAGAGGAAGATGTTGGAAATACTCTTCTAGACATTGGCCTAGGCAAAGAATTTATGAAGAAGACCCCAAAGGCAATCACAGCAACAACCAAAATAATGTATGATTTTAAACACTTAAAATCTTTAGGTCAGTGGTTTACAAGAAGTATGGCCTATTGGACTGCAAAAATGCCCGTTGATTAGAGCAGGAATTTACCCATTTGAATTTGAAAGTATCAATTTATAATACAGAACGATTAGTGTTAGGGCAAGCATAAAGAATTGTATCTGGGCTTATTAAATGCCCGAAAGTTTGGGAGTTGTTAATCTCATTTGATTAAAGGACTTACCTACCTCCACATCCAAATACTTTTGTTCAAATCTCTGCTTAAGTGGAAAGCTAAGAAAAATACAATTAATATTTTAATAGAAAGGACTAAACTGTGGATTAAAATATTTCAACATCTTTTTAGGAAAAAAGAAAATAAAATCATAAGTCTCATTAAGCTAAATAAAATAGATTCAAAGTCTGTGATGTTTTATATGTGCTTTAAAGTATACCTCAAATCTCATTGACACTATAGTCAGATAAAAATGAGGTTTTTTTTGTTTGTTTTGAGACAGTCTTACTCTGTTGCCTGGGCTAGAGTGCGGTGGCATCATCATAGCTCACTGCAACCTCAAACTCCTGGGCTTAAGGCATCCTCCTGCCTCGGCCTCCCCAGTAGCTAAGAATACAGGCCTGTGCCACCATGCCTGGCCAATTTTTTCTATGTTTACTAGAAACAGGGTCTAGCTTTTGCTCATACTGGTCTCTAACTCCTGACCTGAAGCTATCCACCTGCCTTGGCCTCCCAGAGTGGTGCTAGGACTATAGGCATGAGCCACCTCACCCTGCCTATTTTTTTTTTTTTTTGAAAATAAGTATTGATTATTGCTAAATAATCAATCGGGGAGGCCAATACTTAATAATACTTAAATATTACTACATATGTCAAGACAACTGGAAAACAAAATCTTTGGGAAAAAGCAAATAATTTCAACTCCCTAAAATTATCCTTAATCATTCTTATTTGCAGAATATACACCTTCTGGCAGCAAACAGGTTTGGGATTCACACCTGTCAGTGGGCTGCCAGTTAGCACCTTTGATACTAGCAGATGTTTCTGTTTTTATAGCGAGGGAGGCCACATAGACTCATTCTGTAATAGGAATGCAGTCAAAACATGACAAATTGGTTCTTTATACTAGAACACACAGCCATTCTGAAACCATTTTAAAACTGGCTTTCTTTCAAGCCCCTTAATTTTGAAGCTCTTAAAAAACAAAAGATAGACTTTCTTGATAGAAAGATTCCTCATTGCCATAAAACACCTGACCATAAAAACAGAAACAAAATTCAAAGACTTTGTTTGTCAAAGCTTTTTTAATGTTTTCACCTATGGCTAATAATAGAAAAACATTATTTTTGTAGAGGAAAAATTTAAACTCCTTTACTGTTCTATAAGATTTTTAAAAAAATCTGTCTCAAAGGTATAGTCTAATTGAAAAACAACTTTTACCATCTTTTGAAATACAGCTGGTTATTATTTAAAATTATATAAATCTCGGAAAATTTTCTGGCATTTCCTTTTTAATCTTGAATACCTAAAAAATTTAAAAAAGTAATTTTAGAAGCTAATTATAATTCTTGAGTTCTCCATTGTACCCATGGAGAGAATATTAATATATAAAGTTACAGTGGTGACTGAAGAAACCTCTAAGGACTGGAGTTCTGTAGTTCTCAAACTGAATCTGCGGGAACCTAAGTCTCTTCAAAGTCCAGACTGAAAAATTCTCCTTCTCCACCTAACCCACACTTCCTTCTGTCCCATGCTTCTGTGTTAATCGGTAGTTCACACCTATAATGCATCTGTTACCATACAACTGCTCTTCTTATTTAACCTTATTTGTGTGTCTGTCTTCATGTGCACATTCTGTCAACCATAACATATGCAGCAATGGGAAAAAAACTACCTTGACTCTAGATTTCTTCTAGTTCCATGTTGCAGCAATTCCCATGACTTTGCGGGCTTCCCTTCCACTTGCTTTTAAAATGTTGATATCTGCAGGGTTCTGGCAATATTTCTTACTTTATGCCTGTTGACTTCCATGTTCACTGTTTCAATGTCATTTATACATGGCTATTTCCAGCGTCCGTGTTTCCCACGCCGACTCTGGGCTCCAGATCTGACTGTAAACTGGGCGTTTCCATCTTGAGCTTCTTCATGTGGGCTTTGGGCATGTTAAAGAACTTTGAAACACTAAAACATATCTGTGCTTTACCTAGGATTAATTTCCTTTTCAAAAATAGAGCTGATGCTTAATAGTATTTTGATGTTTATCAGGCATAATGATTACTTTTAGCATATACGTGTGTCAGGGAGGCAAATTTTGCCTCTTCCCTCTTAGGGTTTTTCATGTGGGTCTGAAAATTAAACTGGCATAAGACATTAACAGGAGAAAAGCATACAAATTTATTTCATGTAGTTTTATGCAACACGAGAGCCCCCCCATAAGGAAATGTAGACCCAAAGAAATGGTTAACAACTAAATAATTTTATATTAGGTTGAACAAAAAGAGGCAATTTTGTAAAAGTAACTAAATTATGTGAGTAGACTAAAAGAAGGTAAGAATTATTTTAACAAGGTCTGTTTGTACGGAATTCTCTCGGTTTTAACTTTTCATCCTTCTTTTTTTTTTTTTTTTGGTTGTTAAATATTTTTATTTTTATTTTTATTTTTTTATTGTTTGTTGTTTATAGGGGTACAGATGTTTAGGTTACGTATGTTGCCCTTGCCCCCCGCTTCCCCCCAAGTCCCAGTCCCAAGCGTGTCCATCTCTCGAACTTTTCATCCTTGAGGATAGTTTACTTTCCTCCTGGTTTAGGGAGGGCATTTTAAATTTGGGAGTTTTATTAATGTCTCCTGCTTTCAGGAAGAGAAAGTCAAAGGTCAGAGTTCCCTTTTGTATCACCTGTTTTTTTAAGTGCCTTTAGCTCAAAATCTTTATGCCAAAGTGGACTATTTGGGGTGACATATTCTTCCATCCTTCACATGTTATAGAAGGGGGAGTTATAGAAGGTAACTAGAAATGTTTTGGAAGAGAGAAGGAAAGGGGGAAGTGGTTAAAGAGGCTTTCCTTTTATAAAGGAAGAAGCCAAATTAATACCATAGTGTTTTAATAAAACTTCAGTCTTCAAAGCACTCTGGTATATATTATTTCTGGTGTATATTATTTCTTTACTAAACTTGCAGTGGTGAGGGAAAAGGGCTCATAGACTTATGCCTAGTCTCTTAAAGAATAGGGAACTTGGAAATGATAAAAACCTGGTGACCAATGCTACCAGGATGTTTACAACACCTACTACCTGTAAGTTAAGTTTTGTATATGATTAACTATAATTTTGTGACATATCAAAGAATTAAAAATATACTCTTCTCTTTTAGCATCCCAATTCTGTTTCTCATTCTATACTGGCTTAATCTTGCCTCAAATATCATTTTTGCGGGCCTTTATCAATAGAAATGAATTCTGCCCTCTTGTATTACAAGTCATGTGCCGAACGCTAGCGAGCGTCTGTTCTCAAGAAGCTTCCATTCTTTGTTGGGGACGTCAAGAATATGGTTGCTCACAATATCAACTACTAAGTGTTCTGATGAGAAATGATATTTAAAATATCTAACAACTGGTTTGGTATGGCACCAAACAATCACAGTGGCCCCCCTCAAACCCCTCAGTCCCAAAGTTGTGTCCAGATGTGTGCCGGCTGAAAGTCCTGGCTAGGTTGGAGAGGGCAAAGAAAATGCCCTAAGAGTGCCTGGGAGGGGCCTCCAAACTAGGCTGTAGGAGGAAGGGCCTCAGGGAAACCTTCCTGATGGGTGGGGACCAGAGTTGTGCCTTTTAAAGGATCCCTAGGATCTAGGCAAAGACTGTTGGAAAAAGGGAACATAAACATAGAGGCAGGTGGAGTTATGTGGAGAATGGACAAAACGTACTGTTCTCATTACTCCGTTTGCTCTCATGGGACATATGACTGTCACTGATCCAAAGTATGTTTTGTTTTATCTTCTGCTCTTCACATACACCCTCTGCCCCCACACATACCAGCTCTCCGTACGGTGCTCAGAGGTGGCGTTTGTCAATTCTAAGACTCATTTACCTCTTTTCCTGTAGACTTCACTCTTCCTGTCCTGGCCCAAACTACAGACAGTGATTATAAATGATTTTGAAAGGGACTAGACTAACCTATGGAGTATAAAATGGGCATTGATTTTTTGCTTAGGAAAGTTGTTTTTACTGGCCACTTTCTAACTTGATTTTAAGTGGAAACATGTTTAAATCAAGTTGTCGCATTGGGCGAAAAAGTATTCAAGGAGCCATGTTAAAACAGGGGAAAGAAAAGAAAATATGAAAGAAAATTAAGGATAGAATAAAGACTAGGTATCAGTAAAGTGAAAAATAATGGCAAACGTTTTCCAGACTAAATTTCATGTACGAAAAAATATGAAAGGAACTACATAATCATTTAAATAAGTTTGAATTGTGGTTTTTCTCTTCACAAACTAATTTATAATGTTGGGTCATAAAGGGTGACTCTGGCTCCTCATCCAGGTTACCAAAGCCTGAATTAAGTCAGCTGTGGTGTTGAGCAGGTAGCTGCAGCAGATAATCCCTTTGCCATGTTCCCGGAAAGAAAGTTGGTAGTACAGTTTCCTCGGTGGGTGTATGCAGGGGATTGGTTCCGAGGCCCTGAAGATACCAAAATCCGAGCATAGTTAAATTTCAAAGTCCTTGCAGAACCCGACTGTACAAAAAGTTGGTCCTCTGTATACTGGAGTCTGCATTCTGCAAATACTGTATTTTCCCTATGTTTGGTTGAAAAAATTCCATGCATAAGTGGACCTGCGCAATTTAAACCTGTGTTGTTCAAGGGTCAAGTGTACTAGCTTTTGTTGTATTCTTTCTGATGACGTATTTTCTGTCCTTTTCTTGTAGGCATTTAGGGAAGAAATTGCACCAATCCACCTAAAAGTTAAAACAGTGAATGATTTATCCAGTCAGCTGTCTCCACTTGACCTCCATCCATCTGTAAAGATGTCTCGCCAGCTAGATGACCTTAATATGCGATGGAAACTTTTACAGGTATTGGCTTATCCCCAGCGATAATGCAGGCTTACAACTTGGTGGCTTTGAACCCTCCCTCGCTATGCTATGCACCATCATTTTTTTCTTGCTTTTGTAATTGATAATGATTTTAGCATGTGGCAACACCAGGTATTTGTCTTTCAGTATCTTGAACCCAAGATCTTCATTTATTTATGCATACAGATTTTAATGTAATTTTTTCATATGCTATTCATATGATATTTGTAGAAACCTGCAAAAGATCAGATAAGTCACAGTAATTGAAACCTACGGTAGGTCACAGAAACATTTTTCCCATAGTGATTCATAAAGGAATTATTTTTTTAACCTTCATGTATTTTTTTGTTTTATTTTGAAAAATTAAGAAAGTCCCCATCCTTTTTCTTCCAACTGATTGCTATTTAAATATCTTGCTTATTTTTTCTAGACAGCACATTCACACTTCGGCTCTTACATCTGAGCTCGTCTAATGTGGTTGTTTTAATGACTCTAGACCTTAAATATGCAATTTTGATGTAGCACATAAAAGTATTTTATTTGACAGATAATATTTTATAGTATAATAGGTTTGCTGAATTAATTCAAATGTCAAAATACTCAGTGGTTCATATTTTCTTAATGAAACCGAAGAAGTAAGAAACGAACGTATAATATTTTACAATCTTCTGTCTTTGCAAAGAGTGTCAATCTGGGATTAGTAAGGCAAAATCTGTTGAGTTCACATGTGCTTTTCTAGTGGCTGGAACAAAACAATGTTTGATCTTTTTTCTTTTTTTCTTCTGCTCCCTTGCTCTAAATCATTATCTTCATGTGAAGATTGTTGTGGTCCATCTTGATTTATTTCCCATTCTATTTCTGTTATCAGCATCTCCAAAGATTAGAAGTCAGGGAAAATGTTATACTTGAAAGAAGACATGTATTCTGTCATCCTTATCTATGATCTGGTAGCCACTAGAGCTCAGATGTTAGTTGTTGGTTGGATAGGAAGAAAAAAATCTATGCTGACAGGAAACACTGTTAAATTTCAGGAATAACATTTACTTTACTCATAACGTGTGCCATTTTAATGCTTTCTGGCCTTAATAAACAAAGTGCATACTAATGCTATTGAAAGGGCCAACCAGGAGAAATTAGAGCTGTCTAGTGAGTGGGACATGCACAAGCCTCAATTAAGGACAGCTGAAAATAAGATTGTCATTCTAAGTGAAACAATGACTAGCATTACACCAAGACCAGGAAAAGGGAAATGGAAATGTCAGTGGGCTCCATGTAATTATTATTGATTTGCATTTAGCTTCTCAGTGTCATAACTGTTTGCATTTTCACAAGAGAATTGACTATAGAATGTATGTAAACAAATATATAGGGTGTATTAAACTGCTGGTATACACTTGAATATACATCCCAAACCCAAGTAGAGATGATCAGAAAATGGAGGAAAATCAGGTGGTCCGTACTGATGTGTCCTTTCACTGTCTTTTATCTATCATCTTACTCTATCTTATCTACCCATTGTTGATCTACTTATCTATTTATTCATCTATCTAGTTTCTCATGGAGTATTCTAGGCTTCTTTTTCATTTGCCCTCTACAGCACATTTTACCATCCTCCTTGCAAAAAAGAGATTAGTAGTCACCGATCCCGTGGCCACATCTTGATGTTAGAGGCTAAAGAGGCGTATAGTGCCTTGGAGGTGGTGTAAGTAACAAGGCATAGGTTCTGGCACCAGATGACCAGGGTATGGATAGTAGCATTGCTACTCACTAGCTTTATGATCTTGGGTACCTCTTTGTGTCTCCATTTCTTCACCTGTAAAGTAGTGATAGTAATAATACTTAGCCATTATGTTTATTGTGAGGATTAAAAGAGTTGATTCATATAAATTGCTTAGAAGAGCACCTGGCATTATTTACTGTTACTTGATGCCAGAAGGAGTCCATTTTTGTACCATTGCTTTGATACCAGAGATAGAGAAGGAATCTATACAAGCAATTATTATCTTGGGCAACAGCATCATTTATTATAGTCCTTAAGTCAAGGATATGATTAAAGTCATTGTTTTGAAATCATATTATTTCATTTGTCTTATGTGTATGTGTACAGGTTTCTGTGGACGATCGCCTTAAACAGCTTCAGGAAGCCCACAGAGATTTTGGACCATCCTCTCAGCATTTCCTTTCTAGTAAGTACTAATAAACTTGACTGATTGCATTAATCGAATGAATCACCATATGCTTTTGCTTTTATTTAAGAAGCTGTATTCTTTGCTATAAATATATTTGCTTATATCGAATGTATAAAAGGAGATATTCATATTAATTAAAATGTTGCTTATTATTTATAATACTATGATGACAATTGATAAGTCTTTGAAGTGGGATAGAAATGAATTTGTCTTTATGGTTTTTCACTGGACCATCTCTTATGGTAACTCATATAGTATCATATCATTATTGCTTTGTCATAGGCAAAGGTTATGAACTTTTTCATAATAAATCATTTTTATATTTTAAGATTTGAAATTAATTTTTCTCTTTCAAAAGCACTTACTAGTTTAAAAGGCATCTGCAGCTTTTTTCTTTTTTATTATTTTACTGATACATAATATTTTACATATTTATGGGGTACATGTATTTGTTACATGCATAGAATGTATAGTGATCAAGTCAGGATATTTGGGGTATCCATCATCTTGAGTATTTATCATTTCTGTGTGTTGGAAGCACTCTAGCCCTCTCTTCCATTACTCTGAAATATACAATACATTGTTGTTCACCATAGTCACCCTACTCTGCTATCGAAAATTAGAATTTATTTCTTTTTTCTAACTGTATGTTTGTACCCATTAACAAACCTCTCTTTATCCCCTCTCCCACTCACATACCCTTCCCAGCCTGAGGTATCTATCCTCCTTTTCCCTCTCTCCAAGAGTGAATGTTTTCAGCTCCCTCCCACAGAAGAGTGAGAACATGCAGTATTTGTCTTTCTGTGCCTGGCTTATTTCACTTAACGTAATGTCCTCCAGTTCTGCCCATGTTGCTGCAAATGACATGATTTCATTCTTTTTTATGGCTGAATAATATTTTATTGTGTATCTATACCACATTTTGTTTACCCGTTTGTCCACTGATAGACACTTAAATTGATTCCATATTTTTGCTATTGTGAATAGTGCTACATCTGAAGCTTTTAAAGTAAAAAAATCACTCTCCATAAATCTTTAAATGAGAAGATTCTGGTTTCATTAGGCTCACTGCAATCACACTTAACTTTTTTTCTGGTCAAGTATTGCAAATTTAGCCAAACTACACTTGTAGATTTTTATGTAATATTCTTCAACTGAAATTTTTAATTTTATGGACTGTTCATGAATAAGTAAGCTGAGCTCTGACTTTATTTATCATTCACTGCTGAGGACACTAAAGAATGTAGGATTTATAGTTACCCAGATTGAGTTTAAATATTCATTCTGCCGTTTACCAGAACTGTGAATCTCTGAAAGTTAATTTCTGTGTCTTAAAATACCAGAATACCTCTTTCCTCTGATTATTTTGAGAATTAAATGACAAACCACATCCAGTTACACAAAGCACCTAGCACGGTTCTTGACACAAATGCTTTGAGTAAATATTAATTCCTTTCCTTTCATTTCTTTTGGCAAATATATGTAAGAAAGCAATTTGTTTCATTTAATCCAATTTAAGTCAAGTTCGAAACTTAGGGCAAAGCTTATTTCTCAATTATGACAGCTTCTTTTTAACTGTAACCATAGAGAAAACTGAAGTAATCCCATGTCTTGCAACTAAATTGATTGCATTTATGTTTTCTCTTAATCTTGTTGTCTCTGTTGATAAACTGTTTTACCTCAATTAAAGGTCAGGCTGTTATTTTACAGTTTCAAGAATCCTAATCAGTCATTTCCTGCCCTTCCTGACTAAAATGTGCTACCACCCCTTCCCCCTCAACCCCACCACACACAGTATTTCTGGTTCACAAACCCTTGTGTAGTCTATCTTTGAGTGATGTGTAGTCCTTCTTGTAATTATACTGTATTCCTGGGTGCCAGGATGCATTTTTAAAGTTTGGATACCTTCAGTGTTGATGAAGATTTGTAGTATACTCATTAGGCATTAAATATTCCAGACTTCTTAAACTTGAATTTTATAGAATGTGGAGCTATGTACTAAGACCAAATTAAAGAGGAATTTACAAAATAATAGAGATTCTGTTTTCACTTCTAAGGATCAATATCTTTAATATTGATGAAACCCCACACTTTAAGCAATCACTCTCATAGTAGAAATCAAACACATGTTCCTTAGGAAATGAAATATTATGAAATTCAAACACATTTTGTGAAACTCAAACACATGGCCTTTTATTGTTTAGAACTGATGGTCCAAGGAGGTCAAAGTTATTCAAATCGAAACAATTATTAAAATGAATGGAGAAGTGTAAACAAAATCCCAATTAGTAAATTCAACAATTGTTATCCCTTGCTGCTTGGAATCTTTGGCTTTATTATATTTCTTGGACTTTATCCATGGTTATAAAAGAAGCTTGTTTAGTTAGGCACAAAATACAAACTGACCTATTAGCCTGGTGCTGGCACTGAAATGAGGTTGGCTCTAATGAGAAATTTAACATACCTAGTTCCTCATTTTCATGCCCTTTTTATAGGTTTTACGGACATAGTTGGAGAAAGGAATGCTTGCATTTTATAAAGATGAGTTGAGTAGAAAAATTGCTGAACTAGTGTTCAGAAATTCTGAGATCACATTTGAGCTCGACCATTTATTTCCTGGCTATCACTTTTTGCGCAAGTTATTTTATCTCTATGTATTTGGTTCCCCATTTATCAAATGGAACTTTAATGTGTGCTGGCTTGCTTACCAAAAGATATATTTGAAAATGCTTGGCCAAGTTTAGAATGCTATATATATTCGTAAGATATTAATATGACATGAAATTCAGAAAAAAAAAAATCAGTGGCGACAACTGGCTACATAAGAGCATAGTGATATGTGCAAAGTTTTATTTGAATTTTCTTATTAGTTCATTTTGCAAAATTCCTTTATAGCTCTAGATTCATATGTACTACTCTTCTTAAATAAGTTCTTAAAATAATTTGTTTAATGTAAAAATAATACATTTTTAGAAATAAGAAGTAACTGGAATTGTAAAAACTAAGTACTTTAATAAAAAAAACATAAACATCTAAATTATAGTAATGCCTAGTGCAAAAGTAGGAAACTGGGCTCACTCTGCATTTTATATGAAAATAAGTATTTGGGATTCTTCTGCCCAGGTGATTGCCTTGGTTCTTTACAACCGTTTGCCTATTTTTATTGGAATTTTCTCTTTTATTATTTCATATTATTACATTTGTTTAAATGCCATCTGTGTTCAACAGCTAAACCCGTGAATATGATGCAAAGTAAGAAATGTTATTAGTGATTTGGAAAATCCAGTCTTGAACAATCTAGTTTTTAATCTGGATATACCAAGTAAAGTTAATTTTGGTTTTAGCTTTATCAAAATTATGTAGAGTACATGGCCAGGAGGGATGGCTCACGCCTATAATCCTAGCACTTTGGGAAGCCAAGGTTGGAGGATTGTTTGAGGCCAGGAGTTGGAGAACAGCCTGAGCAAGAGGGAGACCCTGTCTCTACAGAAAATAGAAAAATTAGCCAAGTCCCAGGTACTGGGGAGGCTGAGGATCACTTGAGTCCAGGAGTTGGAGAGTTGGAGGTTCCAGTGAGCTATGATAACGCCATTTCTCTCTAGCCGGGGTGACAGAGCAAGACCCTATCTTCAAAAAAAAAAAAAAAAAAAGTAGGGTACAGTTTCCAGATTGCACTAAGTTTTAAATTGTGGTGGTTATAGATGATAAATGTGATTTTTAAAAGTATTAGAAATTGAAGCTGTGTTGTTTTTTTCCTCACTTCAAATGAATCTTTAAAGCTGTTTTTTGTTTGGCCTAGTGGATTTCATAATTATAGGAATACAGCTCCAAAACCAGAGCAGTTCTCATTGAATTTGCTGTAAAATATGTTCAGTTGTTTTGCATTAAGGTGTAAGGCTTTTGAGTTACCAATGTTTCCAATAATCTCCCTTTGTTTCTTTCCCCAGCTTCAGTCCAGCTGCCGTGGCAAAGGTCCATCTCACATAATAAAGTGCCCTATTACATCAAGTAAGTTGATTTTCATTCTACTTTATGATACCAAGAAAATAAAGTTTTATTGATAACTTAAGAGGCTTCCCCACCCCCACAACTTTTAAAAATGAAATTCAGCCCTATTATCTGAAGGAAACCACATACATTTAATAGTTGAAAGAAATTAGTTTAAAAATTAGAGTGACGTTTGTCTTTTATTAGGTTAGGGCTGGGCTATAGGTGTGTTTAGCTGATACTTTTTAAAGCAGAGATCAAAATATTTGGAAAAAATGACTATTTTTAAATACTCTTGACATGATCTTTCTCTAACTGTACAACTCTAAATCATTTTTCTTTCTCCCAGCAAATTCATATAAACTTTCTTAATCCACCAAAAAGAAATAGTGATTTATCATAAAAAAGTTAAATACTGATTAAGTTTTTCTTTGTCTTATGTAAATTATCTGCATTATTAGTGTAGACTCATTCTTTGTTTTTGCCGTCAAATTAGTTTCCCTTTCTTCTATGCTGTTTCTTTTTATTATGTGACATTTAATAAATTTAGTGTCATTTATACAGGGTGTTAGTAGGATTTAATCCTTGGCTTAGTTTATGTATTATTCATGGGACAGAATGATAAATACTACTTCTACAGTCCCTTGCAATATAAGTCAGTAATGCTATTGATTTACAACATGATATAGTAATAAGAGTCATAGTTGACCCTATTTTATATATAAAGTGAACAGCATAATCATGAGAACACTTACTGATCAGGAGACAGCTCTGTCACAGGTTAGCTATGTGACCTCAGGTAAGTTGGATGAAGATCTGTGGGCCAAGTTTCCTTTGTATCATTCCTAAAATGGGGTGTGGTATCTCTAAAATCTATGCCAATGCTAATAATCTACTCTTCCAATATACCTCTTCCTGAAAAATCTGAAGTCAATGTTAGTGAAATAGTATTTTCTTTTGAAGTTTTTACTGTAGTCTGAGATATATCTTCAGGGTAAAAAAAAAATTGTTGCTATAATATAATATATAGAAAGTATAATAAGCAATATCTGTTACATTGTCTTATGGGAATTTGACACTTTTATCAGTATACAATCTACAATGTACTGACTTGTGATAAATTTGAGAACAAGGCATCAAACTAGTTGATGGTGTCACATTTGTACAAGCATGGGGAAAGAGGTCAGAGGCTGGGCAAGTTGGCCTGTCTCTATTGAAAGAAGATGTGATAATCTAACCCAAATTTAAAATCTTTTATGTAATTTTTACATTTTTATTCCACACTATAATAACAATAACAATAATAATAATAGCAGTAGTATTAGAGAATTTTAATTTGCTTGAGTGAATATTGACTTGAATTGAATATTACAGTTTAGATATAAATCCGATGTACTGTGGCAGGTAGAATCATAACTCCCCTTCACCCCCAAAAGATGCCCACCTCCTTATGCCTGTAACCTGTGAAATCCCTTGCTGTATAGCAAGGGAGAATTAAGGCTGCAAATGAAATTAAGGTTGCGAATCAACTGACTTTTAATTAGGGAGATTATCGTGGATTATCCTGATGGGTTGGTTCAATGTAATCCCAAGGGGCTTTAAAAGTAGAAGAGGGTGGCAGAGGAGAGAGAGAGAGAGAGATTTGGAGGTGACAGCTGCTGGCTTTGAAAATGGAGGAAGGGGGCCATGATCTCGGGGTGCAGGCAGCCTCTACAAGCTGCAAAAGGCAAGGAAATGGGATTCTCTCTTAGAACCTCCAGAGAAGGAACACAGCCTTACCAACCTTGATTTTAGCCCAGAAAGACTTTTTTTGTAGCAGCAGTCAAAAACTAATACATGTACTATACAAAAATCAAGATGTTTCATGCAAATTAACTGAAATTAATTAATTTACTGAATTGACCTAGGATCCTGTATCATCTGATTTTTTAAAAATGCAAACTGGATACAGTAAGGCCTATTTTTGTTTTTATTAAATAAAGAAAATATTAAATTTCTTGCTTGAATATGTTTGTATAAATGTTATCTGTTTGATTTGACACTTTTAAAGTCCATCCTTAATTTTAGCTCTACTATTAAAAGGGATTTCTGTATGTCCAGGTCAGTTATTAAATATATATGACTGAGAATTAAGTTGTCTAAACCAGAATTCCTCTATTTAGAATGTTTATAATTTGGTGTGATCTGATAGTATTGCATTCTTGCTCAGTCTTTGAATTCTTATGGGGCAGATTGGTAGAATAAAAGCTAGTTTTATGTGGCATTCCATTGACTAGGGTACTATAACCAGCACTGGAAACTATATATAATACAATGATGGCCAGTATTTTAAATAATGATCTTTGGGGCTATAGCACCCTAAAATATCTTCTCCATCACAAGTAAAAGATTAGACTTTCTTAAACATGCATAGTTTTAGTGTTAAATCTTTTAAGTCTTTCAAATATTTAGATGTTTGCTCATTTGTATAGAGCAAATTCTCCTGCTTTTACAAAACTTGTTTAACCAGAATTTTTTATTACTTGCTCTGTTGTGTAATTTAACAGTTTATTTCCTCATAAAGAAGGAACGTCAAGCTCCAAAGGTAGAGTTATAAAAGCCAGTGTTTCTGGGTGAAGAATTGTTATGAAAACAAAATTTAATTCCCAAATTAATAAGCAAGTAAATGATGAATGAGAAGGCTTTTAATATACACTCCCTTTTGCATGGCTGCACAAGTAAGTAAAAGAAAAATGTTAAAAACAAATTTAGCATGATTGTCATGCAACTAGAATTTCCTGGGCAAATTAGAATGTATTAAGTTAGCCAAGAAAAAAAATAGCATTCGGGTAGAAATACTCAATGTTTTCAATATTTAAATATATAGGTTTATGTACTCCGCTGCTAGAATACAGCAAGAAAGTCGAAAGGCAAATAGGAAGGACAAATAATTTTTATGTCATATTTTAATTTTATAGATCAGTTAAAACATACTTTGATGGCTTCCCACTGCATTTCTGTCTCTCTAGGTAATTCTTTATTAATATTTCGAAGTGTACTGCAGTGGCTCCATGACTCATTTTTTTTCTAGAAAATGATAGAATTTAAATCTGAATGGAAAGCATCTATGTATTGTAAATCCCTCTATTTGTTAATATCTTAATATGAACCTCATATTTTTAAATTATATTTTCTGCCTCTAATGTAGACTTTCTGAAACGGATCTAGTTATTTTTTCCCCTAGGGTAGTCCAATGAAAGCTGGTAGTCTGGTTTAAGACAATTTAAAATAGCTCTTGCTGCCTTCAAAATATACAGAAATCTAGCATCAAATCCAGACCTCTCTCATTGTAAATTCTGGGTCACGTGTTTGTGCTTTGCACAGGTTGTTCATTTCCTCCGCTAAAAGTTAATCTTCAGGGAGTTTGAGGGATAAAAGAAATGATGTCACATTCATCATGTAAAACTCATTGCTTCTCATTTTGTTCCAGAAATAATAATAATATATTATACTAATAAATAATTGCTATGGGAAATAACGATAATAAATTACATTTTTTGAATGCTGTTTGCCAGGTGCTGTGCAAAATCCTGCACATGGATTTTCTCTTCTAATTCTTACAGTAGCTCAGTGAAGTATTAATATAGGTGCTACGATTACTTCCATTTATAGGCAAAGCTTAATAAATAATCGATAAGTACATTAATAAGTGATTAATAAATACATACACAGCTTGCTTGACATCACACAGCCAGTAAAGAGAAGAGCTAGTGTTCAAACCCAGAAACTGTCTCCCGCTCCCGGACCCCTGACTGCTACATGGTGCTGCATCCTGTCCCTGTGTGAGTTGAGGCAGAGAATGGAATATTTTAGTCACATGGAGAATTTGGATAGGAAGAAGGATTATATTCAGGAAGGAGAATAATAGTGTAAAAAATCTGAGCAAACATCGTTTCTTTCATATTATAGACTGGTTACCATTTATTATGCACCTACTGTGTGCCAGCAAGTGAGCACAGCTGTCCAAGGACAAAGCCCATGCTTTTTCCAGTACTCCACACTGCATTTGTGTTGGCTTTGCTGTAGCTTAATTTCTTTAGGTTAATATATGTTTCAGATGTTTAAGGTAATTTCACACCATAATCCGGTAATGGGAAAAAGATGCTTCTCTATAGATAGGAAGATGCCATTCTCCACAGTCCTGCCGGTCGGACCTTGATAGGAATTCTGAGTTGGGAAACAAACTGGCTCTCCTCTGCCTCTCCCAACTTATGTGGTCAGGAGATTTCTATCCTTGAGTAAGATAGTCAACAAAGCTGGTTCTTACGTCCTGTGGGACTCAAAATGTACGTGGTTCTCTGCACATCCAGCCCCTCGGCAAGCCATAGCATTTAATCAAATTAGGAAGGTGTAGTTAGGAAATATTGTTTCCTTTCTTCCCCTACAATGCTTTCTCTAAACCCTGAGTGGTTTGACTTTTCACTTAACCTTAGTCTTGGTACAAATGATTATTCTGCTCTCGTGACAGGGCTTTACCAACACAACTTAGTTCTATGGCTCTACTTTTCCCACTGGAATTTGAAGTGCAGGTGCTAATTCTTCGTAGAGCCTATGTGCAGTGTGCAATCTTACATACACACACACGGATTTAATATGGACATTTTAGTAATCTCTAATTACATAGACCTTGCATATCACATTCTTTAAAACTGACATTCCTCAAAAGATGTAACCAGAATAAACTAATCTATATAAACACCTCGATTTCATTTCTCTCCCTTGTTCTAACTCCCACTTTGAGTAGGTCTAAATCAAGATTTTCTTCAATTTATTAACATCGCCCTTTAGGTTTTTGGTTTCTATTCCTGTGTCCGTTGTTGATAATCCTGCAAAGCTCTTTTAGACCCTCCTCTCACCTCCGAAGGCCACACTGTACCTTCCCTAATCCATCAGTTGCTGAAAAGAAGTGAAGTTTATAGTTGTAAATGAAATCTTGGGGAGTAGATTCCCTTTATAGCAGTCATACAGCTCATTTGCATAGACCACATATACTTGTCTCGGCAGAACTGCATATACCATCTAGAGGAGAGAATTAATGCATATTTCTTTGGAGGAACTGTGGACCAGCTTAGGCAATATAGGAGAAATAGTCCTTCCCTAAACAAGGGCAGAGAAGAATGTCAGCAAGAAGATCTCCAAGTATCCAGCCTAGCAGGAAAGTCCAAGCTAACAAAGTATGTCTAACCACAACAACAAAGAAATTAACGTAACACACTTTATCCTGAAAGGTTATAGAAAACTTATCCCAGAACAAAATAAATCCATAGCACAGGCATAATAATTAACAATGAAAAACAAATACGGTTCTCTCCAAAAGGCTTCATACAGTAGTCTTCATTTCTCTCTTCCTCCTTTGTCAAGATGAGGGATGGCATTCTTTTGGTTCCAGATTTTAAACTAGAGAACTCTTGGAACACACTTTGAGTCTCTTCCAGAAGTGGAGCTTGTGTTTTTGGTTTTAAGGATAAAGAAATAAATGAGCCGGGCTCAGTGGTTCCTGTAATCCCAGCACTTTGGGAAGGTGAGGTGAGAGGATCGTTGATGCTAGGAGTTTGAGACTAGCCTAGGCAAGAGGCCCCTGTCTCTAGAAAATATTTTTAAAAATTAGCCAGGCATCTGTAGTCCTAGCTTCTCAGGAGGCTGAGGAGAGAGGATCATTTGAGCCCAGGAATTCAAGGTTATGGTGAGCTATGACTGAGCCACTGCACTCCAGCCTGGGTGACAGAGCAAGACCCTTTCTTTAAAGAACAAAAATAAAAATAAAAAAGAAATAAATAAAATAGAAGCATAAGAAAATGTATTAGAGAGTCTGGTTTTCTAATAGTCTGTGACTCTTTATTGAAAATAAAAATTTAAAACTCACTAGGCCAACTCTGCTCTGAGGAGGTAAGAACGAAATTGCTTTATGAAAGAACGTAAGCACCTTGGGATCACTACGCTTCTTCTGGGCTTGGAGGCAGCTTCGGATAATTGAGCATACCATGGCTAACTAGAAAACTAAATAGCAGACAGCCTGCCCTGCAGCAGCCAGCAGCCAGCAAATCATCACTGGAAATCTTCTAGTGCATTTACTAGTTTCCTGGTTAATTGAGATAATTTAGGTAAAGTTGACATTGTCTTCAAAAGACATTAGCTATTTCAGGGCTTAAGAAGATAACACCTTTATTGCAATTCATCTGTACATTGCTGGGGCCATAGAGTAGAATTTTGGCTTGGAATCCTCTAGATTACTCAGCTCCATTGCACTATATTCAGTCCATCAGCCTTACTGTACAGTTTGATTTTTAGGGTCAGGGATGCAGTTAATAAAAGTCTACCACACAATACAGGAAGGATCGCTGTGGGGCCATTGCGAGATGAAGAAAGATACCTGTACCTTAATTTGTAAAGATTAAATTTTTAAAATTGTCACTGAAATTAGCAAAAGTACAGAAGTAATAATGATTTAGAAATTGTGAATAGGGTATCTTTTTGCATGTTGGTTATCAAGTGAAATAATATACTAAAAGATTTCATACAACCGTATAGAAAAAATTAGAAGTAATGAATCCCTGCTTTTAATAATACATAAATGAAAGAGATAAAGTAGTCGAAAAATTTAAAGCTATAAATTCATCTTTTAAAAGCAAACTGAAAGGATACAATGACAAATTCCACTCTGGTGGGAACATAATCCTGGTGCCAACTCCCTCAGGCAGGGGCACACGAGGGCCAATGCAGCAATAGGTGACCTGCAGGAAGGTTGAGATGGTCTGAATCTCCCCAGTTTGAGAATCAGAGAGACAGGGGAAAGGTTGGGTGGGAGGTGGGGTTCCCTATGAGTTCTAGGCCCCAGTAGAAATGTCACCAAGGCAGAGGTCCCCTGGGTTTATTGAACATGTGTGTGTTTACACTTCAGTCTTCCAGTGCCCACAAAGCAAGTATCACCTGTGCCTTCCCTGACACCCAGGCACATCAATACTGGTCATTAATTCTACTACTTTATTTTAAAACAAACACAAATAAGCCTTGTCTTATTGTTTTATATCAAATGTTCTACTAGTCATGCCTGTGACATTGACATTGTGTTTTGGGGTGTACGGTAGCCTACTTTACAGTCCTTTACATGTTTGTGTCCTGGAATCTGCCCCTGAGTGTGAAATTATTTTAAGTGCGTGTTATAGTCAAACCCAACAGACGTGGAGTTATCCATTGTTCACAATGTAGTCTTCCTGGCTTGAGTCTTCATTACCATGAGGAACTAATGACATCTTCGAAGGAAGACTCTATATTTGTGCAGTACCTATTATCAAGTAGGATCATAGAGCTTAATTTTTAACAGAAGGTATTTCTTTCTTGAAATGTTGACATTCAAGCTTTCTTACGTTTTCCCTAAATTTACTATTACGTTTCCAAAAAGCCTAACCTTGGATTTCCTGCCTTTAAACTCTTTGAGGACAGTGTGTTTGTGAGGGGATCAAGAAACTGCATAAACCTGAGGAACATGGAAGTTTACTAACCACATGGCCTCCCATTTTCTGGAGACTTCTATTTTTTTCATAGCGCCTCTCACCTTCTACTACACTCTGTAACTTACTGATGAAGTTTCTCGTCTCTTCTGTGTTTCTCCCCATCCTGAGGAGCAGCCATTCCACTTGGTACTGTGGAGTTCATTGATAATTTTGACAGGACCAGACTGGGTGCAGGAGAGTCAGAAGCCAAGGGAAGTGGGTTGAGTGAATGGGACATGAGGAAATGATATGGTACACTAGTCAGTTGTGAATTTTGTCTGAAGGAGAGAAAAATAGCTAGTGGAAAATGTAGATTGAAGGGGTGTGTGTGTGTGTGTTTAAAGACAGCAGATCTGTAAACATTTATATTCTAAGGAGAACAGTCTTCCTGAGAGAGGGGTTGATAGTGCAGCACTAGAGTTTTTAAAGAAATCGTTGGAAAGGATTGGCCTTTGATAGGGGAGGGGACAGTTTCTCAGCTAAAGGAGGAGAGAGGAAGGCACACTGGCAGATGGGAGGTTTACTGACTCGGCGATGGGAAGATAAAGGAGTCCTAATTTCGCGGGTTTTAGTTTTTCAATGAAGTGTGAGATGAAGTCAGATGGTACTGAGGCAGGGAAGGGAACTTTCTTTGGTTTGGGGAGAGAGAAGACAGGAATAAATTGTCGTCTTGGAGTTTTAAGAAAGGAAGTTTATTAGGGCGTGTAGTGCAGTTGCCAGCAGTTGGACATTTGAGGTTTGAAATCAAATATTTACAGTAAAATCAGTCTGTCTTTTGAGTGATTTTCTCCAGTTGTATTCATCCACAGCTGCACAGGTCCAGAGAAGGCGAGTGTAATTGAGCTACTCTAGGCCCGGGATTTGCCAGGGGTGAGAGAAGCAAGAGAGATGAGGTTGTTTGTAATGATTATAATGATAGA
The DNA here is from genome assembly GCA_004363605.1 of Indri indri. NCBI lineage: Eukaryota > Metazoa > Chordata > Mammalia > Primates > Indriidae > Indri > Indri indri. The sequence continues at coordinate 19,892 of RJWJ010021438.1, forward strand.
CCATGGACTGAAATTTGGACAGATTCATCAAGAAATATTTTAAAACCTTCATTATGCAAATATACTTCTGTATCAAGAGCTCAGGCTTGAACTCAGAACATCTGTGTTCAAATCCCATTTCTGTTACTGTGTGACCTTGGGCAAGTTATCTGAGTGCTCTCTGCCCTAGTCTGTAAAATGGGGATAATATTGTCACCCAGATCACAGAATTATAATGTGAATCAAGTGTACACATAGAAAAAGTTTAGAAAAGTACTTGGTACAAATTGAGCCCTCAGATAAGAGGCTATTACTGTAATTAACATTATACATCCTGACTTAGTGTGTTATATATCTCTTTGCAGAGCAAAGAAGAAATTTTTCTCTTCCTGTGATTGTCTTATCCCAGAGCAATATGCATAGTTCTTTTTCCCACGAGTATTTTTACTTAACTCACTTACCTTTAGTTTTTTCTCTTATACGCCTTTATAATTATAATTGGAATGATAAATAGCAAACCTCACAAAATCCAGTTATGAGCATAAAATTAGATAGATAGTAACAAGTAAATAAGTATATTTGACTGTCAGTTTTGGGACAAGCAGGATGCCTTCTCAACATCTTTTAAGGTTTCATGGAAAAAAATGAGACCACTCTAATGAGGACAACTGGGTTTGAAGGGTATCTTCCCCAGCAGTCATTTGCCCAGAAATCATTATCATACCAATCTATCAAAAGCACACATACTTTGCTGTGGTCCTACATGAGGCAGTGTTGGGATACAACATTTAGTTTGTTGTTGTACAATCTTATATTATTTGTATTTTACTTCCTGTGGCTTATCAGAGTATTTTGTTATGAATAATAATAGGTCCAGGGATATACTACTTATTAACCTTATTGGTTTAATATTTTAATGAAGTCCATGAAAGGTGGGGACTATATGTTATCTCACCTGGGACACTTAAGAGTAAAGGGCACTTTTAATAATAATTATATAATTCCAGTATACAGTCCAGTATTAAGCAGGTTTGTCCCAGGTGCTGAAAGATAATTTTCCTAAAATAGGTAGGATCTTGACTCTCATACAGATATAAAAAGAGCTTATGTCAAATATTTTATTTAACTCATTAATACGGGAACCAGTGAGAATTTATTATAGGTTCCAAAGAGAATATAAAGTGCCACATCTTTATAGTCAGATCAGGGAAACTAAAATGAATTTACCTTTAACTAATCAATATCAACAGGACAATAATCAATTGCATTCCCATGGACCCAATTTGCATTTCTATGGACAAAAATAATTTGCATTGCTATCAGTTTTCTTCAGTTTGCAGAGTTAAAAATAGCTCAAAGATAATTTAAACTTTACAGGATACCCAATAATTTTTTTGCCTACATCAAGGGCCTTCACAGCTTTTCCCTACACAGGCAAAGCTGGGGTGTCTGGGCACCCTAGTTATATGTCACACATTCTCACTATTGTTTGTTTTTCATGATTTTGGATTGAACTGTTAATTGCCACTTTGTTAGATTTTTAATTTTTTATTTTATTCTTGGCTAGATTCCTGTGTCTGGGTTGCCTTTTAAAAAGAGGATTTTAGTGACAAAATTACAATTTAATTTTCTAACTTATCAAGCCGCACAAGGTGAAGTCCCGCTCCTCTTTCATATTTGAGAGTAGTGGAACCCACACTGTCGATATACGAGGGGAAAATGCTGCTGTTACTCTGTTTTGGTTGCCTCGTCTGGGAGAACTGGAAGCATTCTGGCAAGAGGAGCTGAGCTCTCTCTGCAGCTGTTCAAATAGTTTAAGCCTTTAGGTTCATTGTGGATTTTACTTAACCTTTTCTCCCCACTTGAAAAAAAAAAAAAGAAAGAAAAGAAAAATCCAATAGCCAATTGCATCTACCTTTTTTAAAAACTGTTGTTTGGTAAGCCGCGGTTATACTTTTGTAACCAGAGGCTGTATTTATTTTCAGCATTGGCAGTTCTGCCTAATGAATCAACTGGTACTGAATTCACAAAGGGAGATGCAGTTTCCCTCTCTCCATCTGGTTGCCAAATGTGTGTGTTCCCTCAGCTCTCAGTAGTGGCTGCACTAAAAAGAGCCATTAGCAAGCGGTGTTCTTCTTGAATTCTCAGTCCCCTCCTGGCTGGGTAGTGGTACTTTCCTCTGGTGGTTCTGGAGGGGTTGTGTGAGGTGAAGCATCACATCTGTGGCTCTAGAAGAAGTGTACTTATAGTTCTTATTTAAGTATAAAGTCCGGCTCTGCATTACCGATGGCTTTAGTTTGGTTCTTGAGCCTCAGTTTCTTCCTTCATGATGGGATATCTGTCTGTGGATGGTACTGTTGCCATGGGGATTGAAATTACTCGAAAGAGAAGGCAAGAGATCGACTGAATTTTGGTAGTCTGTGTAAGATGGGGGGGCCCTTGAGACATTACTGAAATTACCTCTTTTCAGCAAATCCTTTTTTAATTCTTATTGGTGGTAGGGAGGAGATTCTTTCTGAGAGTCCACATTTCTCTCAAGCTCTGAGCCACACTGTGAATAGTAAGAATTTAGGTCACACAACTTCAGTACTTGCTCCATGGTCTTTGTGGCAATTTAGATTGTAAAAGGGTGGAATGGTGTTGTTGGTGTCCAGTAGCAGACTATACAAGGGAAAGACTTGCCTCTGCATTGGAGTCAAGAACCAGGGTGGAAGAGCCAGACAACCTTCCATCTCTTCCCAGGATAGATCTTCACATTGTAGCTATACTATTTTGCTTGAGATTTTGGAATTTCTGGGACATTTTACATACCCAGTTTCATGTATAAACTTTAAATATTTTCCAAAGCAAATTATAAGTTATTTGGGGTTTATGTAACAGTGGTTATATTCTTTTCCCAGTGACATGCCCCACTTTTCAATATATTGCATAGGTTTTTACAAAACAATCTCTCTTAAATTTGATTTTATGAATATTTTAATAACACTCTCTCTTGTGTACTATGCTGTTTCACTTAGCTCACTAAACAGTTTTATGAAAACTGAGTGTCATCTAAGAAGTCTTTGGAGAACTATTAAATGTTATTACTCTCTTCTGACCTAGATAAGGGGCAGTGAATTCTTTCTAAATATAAGGCCACTGACCCATCAAAGTTGTGACCTGTTACCCCCCGCCCCCCCCACACACACACAATCTAAGGAACCTAATTTAAGTACTCTATTTATCTGTTTTATCTTCATCTTATTCCCCAAAGACTTTTAACTAATACATGAATTCATTTTAGAATTTGCAGAAAAAGGGAACATAGAAACCTTGCTTTAAAAGTGAAGAATAAGGACCATGAGGAATCCATATAAAAATCTATATAAAAAATAATGCTGGTTATGTGAGGGAAGCTGAGAAGAGGGGTTCAGGGTGAAAACAGCATACAGGAGACACACCCAAAGAGGAGTGGGGAATCCAGATTCCCACGAATACCGAGGAGAACAAATTTGTACTGAGGAAATTTCCATGCAAGGTCGAAGAGGAGGGAGGCCCCATAGATGGTGAAGTGATATTATTCAGAGTTAAACTCTTAGGCCAGGCGTGGTGGCTCGTGCCTGTAATCCCAGCACTTTGGGAGGCTGAGGGGGGAGGACTGACTGCTTGAGGCCAGGAGTTCAAGACCAGAGTTGAACTCTTCATATCCCTGGTCTTTGGAAGTTTGATTAGGACTTTTAAAGTATAGCAACTCTTCACAGCACTTCTGCTGTCAGAAGATTGTTCTGAATGAGAATCTATATCTGCTTGACAGAAGTAGAATTATTCCGGAACCTCCACTGATCTGGGCACATCAAGCCTAGCACCTGAGGGTCTGTGACAGTCAGACTTTAGATCTAGGTTTTAATTTTTAGCTGCATTTCTTTTTGAAATTGGCAAAGCAAAAATTTTCATCTGTCTTTTCACAATATAGTTGCTCAAATGAAATTTATTTTCAGTGTTTCAAATATTAAGTAATTGGACATTGGGGTTTCTGAGTATTCCATGATGGGAATAATTTTGTGTATATTTTTAAAAACGTGAAAAAAAACCATTTCCGTTTGGGTGTTTTCTGTGTTGCCTATATTATGTTTTATAGTTTTTTATTTTTTAAATTTTACCTTTTGTTTCCAGCCATCAAACACAGACAACCTGTTGGGATCATCCTAAAATGACTGAACTCTTTCAATCCCTTGGTGAGTGTTGTTTTCTTTAATAGTAATGAATTAACCTAAACAACTGAGTACTGCATATTCTTAAGTGGTAGCTTATGACCAGCTTTTCGTACATGGCATGTTATGTTGAATCATGTCATTGACATGTAAAAGCAGCTGCATTTCTAAGGGCAATGCAATAAACAGGTATTGCCTTTCTTCTTAAGAGAATTGTGTGGTTTGACATTGTGTGAACCAGAAAGAGTTGAAGTACACGGAAGAATGTATTTGTAAGTTTTAATTCCCTCATAGTGAGTCATCTTAAACTCCAGCTTTAATGCAAATACACACACACACACACACACACACACACACACACACACACACAGTTAAAATATAGCAACCTCTAATCCACTGCTTTAAATTTGCTTTTGGCTCACTTTTTACTTAGTAAGTTTTATCAAATTAGCTTATCAAATTTCATTTCATTTTAGTATAAAAATGCAAGAAAACACATTAGGTGAGAGTTCCAGTTTTGTTTTAATTTCTAGTAGACTATGACTTTCAACTGAGTATTTATCCTACTTCCTTCAGGTTGTTCCAGTAGTTTTGAAAGTTTTCTCTTTGGGTAGCTAAAGTGCTGCTGGAGAGTTAGAGCCGTACACTAGGCATCCCTCTCCCACTCCCATTTCAGCAAGAGAGCGCCCCTTTTTATCTCTGTAAATATTGGGCTGCCGCATGAGCTACTTGGATGGGTGAGGGATTCTGCAAAGGTTGGACAAGCAAGAGAAAAGCCACTGGTTTGTAAAATCGGGGCAGATTTTGGTGATTTCTGAGTTTTCTTCTAACTTCTCTAGTCTCTGACACTCTGTCTTTAGGAGGCAGAGAAAGAAATTGAAATATCCATTGTTTCTGAATGAAGATCTGAATATTGATTAGAGGATCATTTTAACCAGATCTACAAAGGGGCAGAAGAAACAAATAAATCAGGATGGAAGGAACTTTAAAATAAGTTTAGAGCTTCATGAGTAGTGAGATGGACAGCTTGGTGGAAAGAAAACTAATTGTCCTTGGGGAAAATGCCACTGGTGGAGAATTCTCTTTAGCAGTAGAGAGAGAAGGGCCCTCAGCCTACTGTGCTATGTGTTTATTAAACTGTAATAATAGCTGTGCTTCCCTTTCCTGATCTTCTGTCTTTTCCTACCTGGGGCAGAAAGGTGCGACACCATTCCTCACCCATCATAAGGGTCATAGTGGCACTCTTATAACACAAGACAGGTTAAGAGAGTAAAGCATAAAAAATGTATTTAATCAAAGTTTTATGTGACATAAGAACTTTCAGAAATGAAGACCCAAAGACCCAGGGGAAAGTGTCCAGTTTTATGCTTAGGTTCAGTGAAGAATGGACAGCCAGCAGAAATGTCATGGGACAAAGGGTGTGATCTAATGGTGATAGACTGAGGGGGAAACCCGGCAAAGCCTGTGTGTTCAGATTCTCCTGGGCCTCTCTGTGTGGCATATTTTCCCCCTGGGACAGGACTGCTGTCACACAAGCATCTTCAAGGGAGAGAGGATAAGGTCAGACAGTGAATTTTCTAAGTTTTATGGCTTGCTTTGAGAAAGAGAAGTTCCAGTTTCTATGTTTCACCCTAGGGAAGAGGAGTTCTTGTTTCTGTGTATCACTTGGAAGGGAGAAAGAGGGACAGGGGATAGGAGGGGAAGAAGATCAGGAAGACCTTGCTTCTGAGGCCTTCCAAGCTCCTTCAGTTCTAAGTACTCAGTGTGCCAAGGCACCATACTTTGGGGTATCATGTTCTGAGCCCTGACACCTATTCGAAAATGCTTTCTTCTCTGCGTAGCACTGCTTTGAGATAGATCTCAACATGATGCTAACAGTCATTTAATTACTTTCTTAAATACATGTTGTAGAATTTAGGAGAATACTTTATTTCAGACAGACATAGTGTTTTTCCATTATCTGAAGTGAGCAAATGCATTCTTGGCATTCAGTGTAAGTTAAATAATAAACATGCTTGTGAATTGTTTCTTTTTCCTTTTCAGCTGACCTGAATAACGTACGTTTCTCTGCCTACCGTACAGCAATCAAAATTCGAAGACTACAAAAAGCACTATGTTGTAAGTTATTCTACCAAAGTCAATCACTCTATTCTTTGGATTGCCTTTTTTTTTTTTTTAAGAGAAAGATAAATGAAGAGGGTGATGTGTTTGTAGAGTTAATCTGAACACTGTACCTTACTTAAGGAGTTGGCTATGTTTCTATTAAAGCTCTATCATTTGGCCCATCAGCAAGCAGTAGTGAAACAACTGAACATATGCCATTCTCAGATGGAGAACAAACTTAACCAAAACACAGGAGTAATATGAAAAGCTTTTCCAAAAATTCTGCTTCAACCCAATTTAAAAAGATTACGTCAAGGAATCAAAGTAGTGGGTCATTGCCTTTTTAGTACTTTGTATCCATTTGAAAGTGTAGTGTTACAAACAATTTTTCTCAACACAATCCCGTAATAACGAAACACTTAGAAATCACATTCCTAATGGAAATTTGAACTGGCACCCCAGCAAATTAGATAAAAGGCTGTATTTTCTTTAAATGTGTCTGGAGAATTTAGCATTATCAGTGCATTTTTTTTTTTTTCTGGTTGAGGATGTGTTCAGAGTAATATTCTGTGATAGTCATTTTACCAAAAGAATACTTTTCCCCCAAATAACCTAAAATTAAGTAGAAATATTAATGCTTATAATATAGATTTAAACTATGGAGATTATATTTTTGGTTTTAGTTTTAATGATTGAGTCTATCCAAAGAACAGTTATGCATTGTCAGATAGTTGTTATGAAAAGTGACATTTGTCTATACTTTTAAGATAGGAAATTGGAAAGTTCTGAGTATTCTTGTTTGCTGCCTTTTGTTAATGGTTGATATATATCTAGGCAGTTGAGTGAAGCTTTGAAAATTATCCTTAGAAAAATGGTATGTTACAAAAACATACACTGGGGAAAAGAATCCTTATTCAATAAATGGTTCTGGGAAAACTGGATGGCCACATGTAGAAGACTGAACCAGGATCCACACCTTTCACCTCTCACAAAAATCAACTCACGCTGGGTAACAGATTTAAACCTAAGGAGTGAAACTATTAGAATTCTAGAGGAAGATGTTGGAAACGCTCTTCTAGACATTGGCCTAGGCAAAGAATTTATGAAGAAGACCCCAAAGACAATCACAGCAACAACCAAAATAAATAAATGGGACCTGATCAAATTAAAAAGCTTCTGCACAGCCAAAGAAACTATCACCAGAGCAAATAGAGAGCCTACAGAATGGGAGAAAATTTTTGCATGCTACAAATCTGATAAAGGGCTGATAACTAGAATCTACTTAGAACTCGGGAAAATCAGCAAGAAAAAATCAAACAACCCTATCAAAAAGTGGGCAAAGGACATGAATAGAAACTTTTCAAAAGAAGACAGAATAATGGCCAAAAAACATATGAAAAAATGCTCAACATCTCTAATCATCAGGGAAATGCAAATCAAAACCACAATGAGATATCACCTATCTCCAGTGAGACTGGCCTTTATCAAAAAGTCCCAAAACAATAAATGTTGGCGTGGATGCGGAGAGATAGGAACACTCATACACTGCT
>RJWJ010021439.1:0-27877 GCA_004363605.1 Indri indri
AAAGAGAGTAGTAAACATGTCATGAAGCAGAGTGCCCTAGATTTCCAGGAATAAAGAAAGTTAATAATTTTTGGACCTGCTATAAAAGTTCTTACTAGTCCTATCCCCACATTGGGTATATATCAATTGGATATCAGTTACTTTTAACAAACTTAGGATACCAGAGAACTTGTAATACAGTTTAAACTGTATTACATGGACACATAAAATACATAAAAGACAGTTATGAATGTATGCGTGTATGTGTATATTCATGTTTGTTATTTTGGATTTGACTCCAAGGCACCATTAAACTTAAAATTTCTGAAAAGAGACTTAGTTCATTTTATCCTCTGTAACTTCTATAAATTCAGTAGAGTGTTATACATATAGTGTACATAAAATAAATGCCTTATTGCCAGAAAAGAAGAGAAATACCTTACCATTCAAAATGTAATTACAGAATGAAGAGAAAGTTTTAAGGAAAAGATGGCATAAAAATTTGTGAAGTGTTTCTATTTACATGCCAAATATATTCTTGCCTCCAAGCCAATATGCACTTTACTCCAACCTCTGGAATACAGTTTCTTCATCAAATACAACTCTTACCCATATTTTATAATCCAGCTTCCCCATGAAGCCTTCCTATCATAGACAGTATAATAACACCACATTTTCATAATGTCCTTTTTCTCTTAATATCTATAGCATTTAAAATTAACACATAATTAATCCTTAATCTTTGAGGTTTTCTTCCCCTCCTGACACCAAGTACATGGTGTCTTCTTCAATATCACTTCTCCAACGCTCCGACACCAACTAGCTGTCCTAGAATTCAATTCAATTCTGACGCTAACAACCCAGAGTTAGCACCAGACTCCACAGGTTTAAGGGCTCAGTCCCACAAGACTGCCCTTACTTCATACACCGCTCACCAGTATGAGGTCACACAAATTTCTGACTGACCAATTCACCATCTATAAATTGGGGGTTCCCATGACCCCCTGCTCAGGTTTGATAATTTACTACAGTAACTCACAGAACTCAGGAAAGCACTTTACTTAATATCACTGGTTTATTATAAGGGATACAACTCGGGAACCGCCAGATGGAAGAAATGTATAGGGTAAGGTAGGAGGTAGGGGCGCTTCTATGCCCTCCCTGCATGTGCCAGCCTCTCAGCACTTTTAGATTTCATCAATCTAGAAGCTCTCCAAACTCCATCGTTTAAGAGTTTTTACAGAAGTTTGATTACATATGCACACTGTGGTCACTGGTGATTAACTCTATCTCTAGCCCCTCCCTACTCTCCCAAGGTTGGGAGCTGGGGGATGAGAGTGCCCCAAGCTTCTAATCAAAGCCTGGTCTTTCTAGAGACCAGCTCACATCCTGAAGCTATCCAGAAGCGCGCCAAGGGTTGCCTCATAGAACAAACGACACTCCTATCACCCTTATCACTCAGGAAATTCCAAGGGTATCAGAAGGTCTGTGCCAGGAACAGGGAACAAATACCAAGTATATAGTTCTTATTATACCACAATGGTATACAGTAGCATACATTAACAACTGAATACATTAATCATCTCTCCACTAGAAGTATAAATTCCTTGAGAATGGGTTTACTTCTTAAATTTTAAATTAGTCTACAATGCTGACCACATAATCAATACTTGATATTTATGCATTCAACAAACATTTACTGAGAGCCAATTCATAACAATAATTGACTGGAGAGATTTCTAGTTTCATATAAACATATAGCAAAGTTCTCTTTTATTAACTTTATTAGTTTTTTCATAATAAAAGTAATGCGTTTCAAAGAATTAAAGATAAATTTCAAAAAATTCTAGAACATTTCTTTATATCTTAATTAATTTAAACAAATAATTATTGAAGAGCCTCTTAGGCCACTGTAAGGCCTTTAGCTTTTACTATGAATCAATTTAGAAGCCTTTGAAGGCATCTGACCATAAGGAGTGACATCATGTGACTGCTTGCTACAGGCAGTATAGACTTTTATGGGTAAGGAGAACTAGTTAGGTGGCAGCCTGATATCTAGCTACTAATAACTAGTTTAAAAAGCTAACAAAAACAGTTAGAAAAATACTGGAAAATCAGCCAGGTGCAGTGCCTCATGTCTGCAGTTCCAGCTACTTGGGAGGCTGAGCCAGGAGGATTGCTTGAGCTAAGAATTTAAAGGCTGCCGTGAGCTATGATAGCACCACTGCTGCACTCTAGTCTAGGCACCAAAGTAAGCCCTGTCTCAAAAAAAAATATATATATATACTGGAAAATCTAGGCAAAAGATAATGGTGGTATGGACCAGTATGGCAGTAATAGAAGAGATGAGATATGTTGAGATTTTGGATTTATTTTCAAGGTAGAACCAACAAGACTTTGCTGGCAGTTTGGATGTGGGATGTGAAACAAAGGAGTCAAGGATGATCGCAAGTGACCTGAACTAGAAGGATGGAGTTACTATTTACTGGATGGTGAAGACTCAGAGTAAAGTAAGTTCATATCAAGAGTTCAGTTGTAGATAAGTTTGAGATGCCCATTACATATCCATATGGAGAAAACAGGCTGTTTACATATGAGTCTAGGGTTTAGGGGACAGACCCAAACTAGGATATAAACGTGATAGTCAACAGCATATAGGTGATATTTAAGGTTATAAGACTAGATGTGATAACCAAGGACAAGAGTAAAGATAAAAAAGAGATCCAAGAAATGAGTCCTTAGAGAACTGTAAAAATGAAGAAAACCTTCAAAGGAGAGGCAAGAAAGGTAGGAAAAAAACCAGGTGAGCATAATGCCCTAGATGCAAAGTGAACCAAGTATTAGCTACCTAGAGTGGGCTCAAGTCATAACAAGAATCAAGAAACTGAGTACAGTCTGTATATCAAACACCTTACAGGTCATGGGAGCCAAAAATACAACAGAGACCATTTTCCTTAAAAGGTAGGTATTTCGATTTTCCTGGAATCACCAGGAAATTCCTACCTTTGCAACACAGTGTTTTTCTTATTATTATATTTATGATTCAGGTTATTTGTGAGGAATAGGTATAACTCTAAGGACAAAGTATCTGTAAGTATTTTATGAACAGAGAAAAACAAATCAGCTTTTAAATAAAAAATCCATCTTCTCAATATAGACTCTTAACAAGAGGGAACTGTAAGTGTTAATAGTCACATTCTTACCAAGCAAGTTTCTCAAGCTTGAACTCATACAGAGTCCCCCATACATCATAGCACATCACAAAAGCACTCAAAGGTTTATAGCTTCCCAGACCTCAAATCATTCTTCTCCATGTTCCCACATTATACAAAGATTCTCAGAAACCTCCTTTTGTCACCAGAGTAAAAAGCAGGCTACAGTATCTGGAAAACCTTGGAGCAGAAGAAGAAAAAAACTTTAATATTAAAAGGTACAAAAGGGTAGTGCATTGAGATTTCCCTTTATTTTTTTTCTGCAATGAATTTCAACATACTCCAGACCTCTCTCATTGCCCCCTGAACAATTAACTGAGCAGTCAAATTTCATTGAGCCTAAACCTTTTCCTTCTAACCTGAAGGGTACTCTAACATGAATCATAATATTCCAAGTTATTTAAAAGAACAGAAATAATAAAGGTAACAGTTTATAACCTGAAGAGATCTACAGTTCTGTGGCATCAATATTGCAACTAAAAAGAATTAGCAGTGTAAGTGCACTGCCCATCTAATTCCAATATGTCAAGTATGGGAGAAAGTAGGAGGAGGAAAAAATCTTTGTTGTTTTATTATGATAGAAAAAAACAGTCTGAAAATAATAAGACGTAAGAATAGGATTTTTAGGCCAGGTGCAGTAGCTCACGCCCGTAATCCTAGCACTCTGGGAGGCCGAGGCAGGCGGATTGTTTGAGCTCAGGAGTTCGAAACCAGCCTGAGGAAGAGCGAGACCCCGTCTCTACTAAAAATAGAAAGAAATTAATCGGACAACTAAAAACATATAGAAAAAATTAGCCGGGCATGGTGGCGCATGCCTGTAGTCCCAGCTACTCAGGAGGCTGAGGCAGAAGGATCGCTTGAGCCCAGGAGTTTGAGGTTGCTGTGAGCTAGGACGACGCCACGGCACTCTAGCCCGGGCAACAGAGCGAGACTCTGTCTCAAAGAAAAAAAAAAAAGAATAGGATTTTTAAATGTTTCCACTGAGTATAACTTTTGTCCAAGTCAAATTATTTTTAAAAACAACAAAAAAATCTTCCTTAGGGCTGGGAGCGGTGGCTCACACCTGTAATCCTAGCACTCTGGGAGGCCGAGGTGGGCGGATTGTTTGAGCTCAGGAGTTCGAGACCAGCCTGAGCAAGAGCAAGACCCCGTCTCTACTAAAAATAGAAAGAAATTAATCGGACAACTAAAAATATATAGAAAAAATTAGGCGGGCATGGTGGCGCATGCCTGTAGTCGCAGCTACTCGGGAGGCTGAGGCAGGAGGATTGCTTGAGCCCAGGAGTTTGAGGTTGCTGTGAGCTAGGCTGACGCCACGGCATTCACTCTAGCCCGGGCAAAAGAGTGAGACTCTGTCTCAAAAAAAAAAAATCTTCCTTGGAACAAAGTCTACAGGGTTGGTCAAAAACAATAAAAAAGAAATAACAGACAATAAATTTGTACCGAAGGCTCTATCCTCCCTTCATCCTTTGTGCATTACTGAATCTAGTAAAACCGAACATTTTCCTCATACATTTTTAAATATGGTTAAACGTTTCAGTCAAGAATTGAGAAAGTATAACTATCTGTTGTTTACCATGGATATGGTCTGTCATTTCTTAAATGCTACCAAGGTTTAAAACACTAAAATATGGCTGAGTGTACTGTAATCCTCACACTTTGGAAGGCTGAGGCAGGAGGACTGCTTGAGGATCAGGAGTTTGAGACCACCCTGAGCAAGAGCGAGACCCTGTCTCTACAAAAAATAGAAAAATTAGCTGGGAGTGATGGCACGTGCTTGTAGTCCCATCCCGGCTTCTCAGGAAGGCTGAGGCAGGAGAATGGCTTGAGCCCAGGAGTTTGAGGTTGCACTTTTAGTACATGTAACCTCTACTGTAACTTTGTTAAGCCTATCAATAATAATTAAAAAAAAAGCAAGTAAACCATTACATGAACTAAAAACACAGGGGAAATAAAAATGACATTATTTTTAGTTCAAAAATTGTGTTTGAAGAAACAAATCAGTGAAAGATTATGTATTAATAATTCAAGGCATATATCAATATACATTTAAAAATCAAAACATACAGCATCTAAGAATAAACCTAACAAACACATAAGACCTACATGAAGAAAATCATAGTTACTGCAGAACATTAAAAAAAGTAAACTTGAATAGCTAGAAGGATATTCCATGTTATTTGAAATGCAGGCTCAATAAGGAAAAGATGCTCACACTTCCTAGATTACTCTGTAAAGGTGTACACAATCTCAAGCAAAATTACACCAGGATATTTGTGAGAGAACAGGGAAGAAATGATGGAGGTTGTTATAAAATAATTTTTTTAAATTAAATGCAAGTAAAGGCAGGTACGGTGGCACGCACCTGTTGTCCCAGCTACTTGGGAGGCTGAGATGGGAGAAAAACTTAAGGCCAGGAATACAAGGCTGCAGTGACTGCACTTGTGAACAGCCACTGCACTCTAGCCTGGGCAACATAGCCAGACCATATGTCTTTTAAAGAAAAGAAACAATTTTTAAATTATACACCATAACCAAGTGGGATTTATTGCTGGAATGAAAGGATGGCTCAACATACAAAATTCAATCAGTATAATCCTGCATTAACAGAATGAAGGAGAAAAACCCAAATGGTCATCTCAATTGATTCAGAAAAAGCATGTGACAAAATCTAACATCTTTTCATGATAAAACACTGAACAAACCGACAACATAATAAACACCATATATGAAAATCCCCCAGCTAACATCATACTCAATGATGGAACACTAAAAGCTTTTCTCCTAATATCAAGAGCAAGACAAGCATGCCTAACTTTTGCCACTTCTATTCAACGAAGTATTGGAAATCCTTGTCAGAAAATTAGACAAGACATTTAAACTGGGAATAATTACATCTGTTTGCAAATGACATGATTGTATATGTACAAAACCCCCAAAATTTCACACACGCAGAAAAATAAACAAATTCAGCAAAGTTGCAGGATACAAAATCAACACACATAAATCAATTGTGTTTCCATATGTCAAGAATGAGCACTCTGAAAAGGAAATTAAGAAAGCAAATCCGTTTACAATAACATCAAAAAGAATAAAATTCTAAGTTATAAACTTGACCAAGTAGACAAATGAACTGGTACACTAGAAAATGTTGTGTATTGTACAAAACGTGTACTACAAAACTACAAAACGTTGTTTAAAGAAATTAAAGAAGACACAAATAAATGGAAAGACATGCCATGTTCATGTATTAGAAAACTTAACATTAAGATATCAATAGTACCCAAAGAGATCTACAGATTCAATACAATGGTTATCAAAATCCTGATTTTTTTGCTGAAATAGAAAAACCCAATTCTAAAATCTGTATGGAATCTCAAGGGACCCCAAATTGTCAAAACAATCTTGAAAAAAAGAACAAAGTTAAAAGACCCACACTTCCTGATTTCAAACTTTCTACAAAGTTACAGTAATCAAAACACCGTGGGACTGGAATAAAGACAGATATATTCAGTGGGCCCTCTGTATCCACAGGTTCCATATCCATGAATTCAACCAACTGTGGATAAAAATATTCAGAAAAAAAATCAATAAAAATAATACAAACTATAAACAAAAGAACAATATAGTATAACAACTATTTCCATAGCATTTACACTGTATTAGGTATAAGTATTCCAGAGATGATTTAAAGTATGCGGGATGATATACATACAATATATGCAAATACTACATCACTTTATATGAGGGTCTTAATTACCTGTGGATTTTGGGGTCCTGGAACCAATCCCCCATACCAAGAGAGGACTGTATACACAAATGGAACCGAGAGCCCAGAAATAAACCCTGACATTTATGGTTAAATGATTTTTGAAAAGGGTGTCAAAACCATTCAATGGAAAATAGGATAGTCTTTTCAACAAATAATGCCAAGAAAATTAAACATGAAAAACAATGAAGTTGGGCCCTTACCTTAGACCATATGCAAAAATCAACTCAAAATGGATCAAAGAACTAAACCAAGAGCTAAAACTACAAAAGTCTTAGAAGAAAATGCAGAGTGAAAGGCTTTAATTACATTAGATTTGGCAATGACTTCTTGGATATGACACCAAAAGCACAAGTAACCAAAGGAAAAAAAAAAGATAAACTGGACTACATCAAAATTTAAAACTTTGGTCCATTGAAATACATTATCAAAAGTGTGAAAAGGCAATCCACAGAATGGAGAATGTATCTGCAAACCATCTATCTGATAAGTAATTAATATCCAGAATACAAAAACAACTCCTAAAATTCAACAACAAAAAAACAAATCAACCTGATTCAAAATTAGTCAAAAAAAATTAAACATATCTCCAAAGGAGATACATAAATGAGCAATAAGCACAAGAAAAGATGTCAACATCACTAATCATTAGGAAGATTACCATAGTAATACACCACTTTATACACATTAGGATAGCTATTTTCAAACAAACAAACAAAAAAACCAGAAAATAACAAGTGTTGGGCCAGGTGTGGTGGCTTATGCCCGTAATTGCAGAACTCTCTCAGAGGTAGAGGGGGGAGGACTGCTTGGGGCCAGGAGTTCAAAACCAGCCTGGACAATAAGCAAGTCCTCATCTCTTCAAAAAATAAATTTAAAAAATTAGTCCATCATGGTGGCACCCACCTGAAGTCCCAGCTACTCGGGAGGCTGAGGCACAAGGACTGCTTTAGCCTAGGAGATCTAGGCTTCAGTGAGCTATAATCATGCCAGTACACTCTAGCCGGGGTGACTGGGTGAGACTTGTCTCTAAAAAAATATAAAAAATAAAAATAGCAAGAGATTAAGAAAAAAACTTGTATCATATGTAAAAAAAAAAAAGGAGTATCTTAAATATGAAATGAATTTTTATAGATCAGTAAGAAAGGTGTCAAAATATGAGCAGGCTATTAATATTTTCAAAAATACAAAAGACAAATACATGGAACTCAAAAACAAACAGACACAAATTAAAGTAACTTTTTTTTTTTTTTTTTTTGCCAATTAAGCAAAAATTATGACCCATAGCATCCAACACTGATGAGGGTGTAGGAAAACTGGTGCCCCCATCAACTCCAAGTATAAAGACGTACAATGTCTTTGAAAATTAGTCTGTTGCTTCAGCTATTAAAATTAAAGATGTACATACATCAAGGCCCTCCTATCTACCTTTGGAAATATTTGTTAAACTGAGAAATGGTACAAGTACTAGGATACGCATTCCAAATAACCACCCCATAGAAATACCTCCAATTTCTCAGTTTGATAATACAATTTGGCCCTAACTTTCGATTTTTCTTATTGTTTCTTCAATACGAACCCTTTGAAAGCCAACTGGCTTGCTTACTATCCAAATACACATCATATCTAATCTTTTCCTTACGCTATTCTCCCTACCAAAACTGTCTTACCCTTCCTCTAATATTCAAATTGCCATTCACTCTTCGTGGCCCAAAATGTCCTTTCTTTAATGCATGCATCTTTCAAAGGTCTATCACTCATTTCTATGGAGCCATACAGACATCAATGCTTATCATTAATGAAGCAATAAAAATTGACGAAACAGTACATAATAATATCTTACATTAAAATTTGATGAAGTTTGTTCTTACAAAACAGTATAGGCTAAAATAGTACCTGGTACATAGTAGGTATGCAAATATTTTTGAATGTATTTCAGTATTTATTTATATTTGCATTCAATATTTATTAAATAATAGTATATTTATTGAATATACTGTCTCATTCACACAACAACCTTGAGAGATGGTCAAAGCAAGTACTTATTATTCTAAATCTATTCACTAGTGGTCTTTTAAAACTGCTAGCTCTTTCAGAGTAATCTCTCACTATGATCGTAAATTTGTCTATTTTCTCTAATAGTCCTAACAATTTCTACTTTATGTGTTTATGTCACAGACGCTTATAAAATTAAAATTATTCTGTCTTCCTGGTGAATAAACCCTTTTTTCGTAATAAAGAAAGCCTCTTTATCAAAAACAATGCTTCTTGCCTAAAACACTGCTATTAACATAGACACATCAGTTATATTCAAAACTGATATTAACATAGCCACATCAACTATCTTCAGGTAGCATTTGCATGGAAACTTCTTCCCATCTTTTTACCTCTACCGTTAAGTATTCTTACATTTTAGATGAACTTGTTATAAACAGCAAATAGGTGTGTTTCGTGGGTTCCCTCTACCAATTTTGATTATCTGCCTAACAGAAACACTTAGTCAATTTACATTTCATGTAATTACTGATGTATTTCGGTTTAAATTAAATCTATCTTATTTTATGCTGTTTGTCCCACCTTTGTTATATTTGTCTTCCCTTTCTTGCCTTCTTTTAAATTCATTTCATTTTTATCATTCCAATTTTTTTCTCTTCTACTAGTCTGAAAATTAAACGAGTTCTTTTTTTTACTCTTTTAATGGTTACTCTAGAATAACTGTATCCAATAGAACTTTCTGCAATGATGGAAATTTTCTATATTTGTGCTGTCCAAAACTATAGCTACTAGCCATATGTGTCAACTGGATAGTCGAAATGTGACTAGAGTTCTAGAATGAGCTGATTTTTGATTTTATTAAATTTTAATTAATTAAAATGTAAACCGCTACACGTGACTAGTGGCTACAAATATTGCCACCACACAAATATTCCCCACTTTGTGGATGTGGCTGACTGCATTCTCATGGTGTAGTTTAACATGGTCCTCTACCCCCATATGTACTATAAACTGGCGGTTGAATCTCAAAGCTTGATTATATTCAGGTTCAATTATTTCTGGCAAAAAACATTTCATTGGCTGGGCTGTGTACTTCCTACTATATCTTGTCAGGACACTCACAGTATGTGGTTGTTTTCCTCTATTGATGTTCAGCTTGATTACATATGAATGGGAGAAATGAGACTATGGGCACCTTACTCATACCATTATTCAAAAAACTCTGGAAAGAAATATAAATTAATAAAAATGGTTATTTAAAAGAGAGACAGAGTAAAGTGGGCTGATGGGGGGCAGGAATAGAGTGAGATTATTCCACATATACTCTTTTATGTTGTTTTGGTACCTAAACAAAACAGTTAATACATTTTAATAAAAAACAGATTCTGGTCCTTTACTCAACACCTAAGATCAAAGTATCCGGGTACGAAGTCTAGAAAAAAGAATCTTTTTAACATGATTCCTCCAAGACTTTTATGCACATTAAAGCTTAACCCTATTTACCAAGAGACTGCAATAAACACAAAAAGGAAAAGGTTGATAATCACTGATTTCAGCCATATGTATATCAGGTTCTTCTCCTCTGAAATCTACTGATCACTAAAAAATTACATTTCTGGACATTATTTAAATCTCTTGCAAGAATATCCTCAAGTGACACTTCATAATTACACCTTCTTTTCTTATTTATCAAGAAAGAGTCCCTCATTGCTTGTTTCCCTTTGTATAACCTCTTATAAGCTACCAGTTTCTGATTTTCTTTCAGGAAAAGTTTCTCTCTTTAAGAATGGCTTACTGGCCAGGCGTGGTAGCTCACGCCTGTAATCCTAGCACTCTGGGAGGCTGAGGTGGGCGGATCGTTTGAGCTCAGGAGTTGGAGACCAGCCTCAAACTCCTGAGCTCAAACGATCCGCCCACCTCAGGGGCATGGTGGTGCATGCCTGTAGTCCCAGCTCCCTGGGAGGCTGAGGCAGGAGGATCGCCTGAGCCCAGGAGTTTGAGGTTGCTGTGAGCTAGGCTGACGCCGCGGCACTCTAGCCCGGGCAACAGAGCCAGACTCTGTCTCAAAAAATAAATAAATAAATAAATAAAAGAATGGCTTATTTCCTTCTCTCTGAAAAAAGAATTTTTTGGCCTAAGGAATCGCTATTAAATAAAACTGATAAAATTCAATGGGTGTTCTAATTGAAGGGGATGAGGACCAGAATTCAGTACTCTCAGGTTTCTTCCTTGTCTCCTATACTCTTTGGCCACTCACTTTTCCAAGGGATCCAAGAAAGCAATCCAAAAAGACAGTGAAGCTTACTGAAAAACACTCTGAAAATCAATGATACTTTAATTCATCACAATTCTTACTTTGGTGTGAACACTAAGAAATTCAGAGGTAAATTTAATGCAATATTATATTAACTCTCTGTAAATTTATTTGCTTTTTTTCCTTCGTTACTACTTTATATTTCAAGGGTACTTAATTATTTCTATAAATATGTATATATGTTTATACATGGTTTATATGGTTTTATATGATTTCAAAACCATTATAAAAAGATGGGATACATACAGTCTATATTCATATTCACTACTTACTCTCTTTATTCAAATGAACAATGTAAAGTAAAATAGTTTCCCTTAACAATTCATTTTGGTATTAAAATATCATCGGAAATTTTGAAAGATAATAAAACATTTTAAGGAATAATGAAAACAATTTAAAATAAGGTCTACATAGTTTTAGCAAGGTGAGCTTAAAGAAGAAAAAGAACACGGACCAAGTAATAGTATGATGCTATTCAACACATCGCAACAGTTTACCAACTTTAAATTGTTTTACAAATATTTTACCTAGTACCACATTGCGCCTCAATACTAAGATTCCATCTGTGGACTAACAATTTAGGGAGGAAATAACTCCTACATTAAATATACATAAAGCCATTTTATATTGAATAATACATAACTTTATCCATACATTAACATACTGCTTCCTTCTTTGATATTCCTCTGAGCCTAAAGATGTTTTTAAAATCTTAAACTCATAATTTTAACAGATGGATCAGATGTTTCAGCTCCTAAGTGTCAGTCTTTCACAAGACATGCATTAGTCACACAGACCTCTCCTAGCTTTGAAAAATTCTAAAATCTATTCTAGGAATGCTGACTAGTTCTACTGGCATGTTATAGGCGATCTTCTAATTTTCATAGCAACATAGCAAATTACTGGACGAAATCTGAAATATTGAAGAAGCCAAATTCAACTTAAAATTCAACCACTTATAGTAATAACCAATGTAAATAATTCAACTAAAGAGACAACTAGATGAACACATATCTTCACCAGGTTTTCAGGGGCAACAGAATGCAGTAGAGGGATTAGTAAGATAAAAACTTTCAATAATAACACTAACTCATTATTTTATTTGCCTTTTCAACTCATTCTTTCATCAGCATACAGAGCAGCAGGCTACCTGTAGTGTAGTATCACAGCTGACAGGTAATGGAATGTGTGCTTACATGTTTTTGTGTTTTAAAAACTTCAGTTTTAATTTTTATCATAATATAGTAAATATCAATAGATAACAACCCACATAAATCAAAGCTCTACGGTAGCCTCAATTAATTAAGAGTTTAAAGGGGTACTACAAAGTCCTACAGAATGAGGTCACACACTTTGTAGAGGAGTACAAACAGAATATTGCTACTTGATATTCTACGTAGTGGTAAACAAGTCACTTGTGACATAATCTGAATGTAAACTGTGCCTTAATTTCAGAAACATTAAAATGTGGAAAATAAATATCTTAGAATCAAAGAAATGTATTTCCAGATTTGTGAACATTGTGAAAAATGCTATTAAAATTGGATTTTGTCTTTCATGGAAGGAAATGGAATAACTGATACTTTATACATTATTTGATTCATTAAGTATGTTTTTCCATTTTAACTCAATTCATGCAACACAGACACCATTTTTAAAAAAAAGGGGAGTATGCCTAACATCAGTTTCACATTAGAAACTATTAGCAAATGAAATTTGAAAGGAAACATGAAATGCATTTTGTGATTTTATAAACAGTGGGTTACATATAACATTTAAAAAATTGCAAAGAAAGATTTTCACTAAACAACCACAACAGTTTGTGTAGAAGATTTGTGAATTTAAAGTTTCAAAAAGGACAGAGGTAAGACTGAACAAGTCTAAGCACTCTTAGAAAATGTGATTTTTGGACTTCATCAGTTAAGCAAAGAAAAAAGTACTAAGGGCGGGGGTGAGCTACAGAGAAATCCAGGGTAAGCAATCTGTTGACACTGAATAGAATAGACAGGAAAGAGACTTGAAAGCCAAAAGATCACTTAATACAAGCCTGGGGAAAGAAGGTTTGGATCTACTAGTAGTAAAAATTAAAAACAATGTAGATGGGCAAGCAGGTTTCAATTTGAAGGAAGAAACTCGAAGAAATTAGCAAATGCCTACATTCAAGGTAGGGGGAACAAAAGATGAAAAGAGTTTTCAAGCCCAGGTAAGACTTCAAATTAAATCTCAAAAAGGCAGCTGGTTTCACATCAAGATAATTACCTTTTACATAAATTTTCTCAAACCCAAATATGGGACATTCATGTAAAGCTGTCAAAGAAGGCAGAGATTATAGATCAAACTGAATTGAAGAAAGTCCAATGCTTAAATTTCAGATCTGTAATTATGCAAAGTACTACAATTCTTCAAGAGCAATAACAAGATTTAAAGAAACCAAGCAACAGGAGGACAAGGACTGAACCTCTAATACCAAATTAAGATGGGAGGAACTGTAGTCAGGGAAGGAAGGAGAAATAACGGCCCAAGAGGACTTGAACCATGGACCTTCAGAAATCAAGAAAGAAAAGGCTCAGAAAGAATATATATCATAGCAATTAAAGGGGCTTTGTTTTTTGGTTTTTTTTTTTCCACTTTGAGAGCCCGTGAAATACAACCATTTGGAGAAGCAATATAGCACAGTATAGACACACTGGATTTGGAATCAGAAATCTGTATTCAAATTACTGCCCTGACACTTACTGGTTGTGTGATGAAAACTCTCAAATTCTCTTATTATTCAGAGATTAACGAAATATATACATTCATAAAGCTAATGAATATACCAATCAACTTGGGAAACCAACTTCACACACAGAATTTGAAGAAACAAATTGAAAAATTAAAGTAAGTGTCAACTATTAGTTCCTTTGCTACATAATTCATATAATCCTCATAACAGCTCTATTGTACAGATAAGGAAACTAAGATGGAGAAATTAAAGGTCACACTGTAAACAACTTACCCAGTTATAATCTAGGTCTGACCCCCAAAGTCCATGTCTTCATTCCAGACAACAAAAAAAATTTATAAACATTGTATTACTAATCAAAATTAAACATTTATTTGATTTTACTCAATTAAACCATTTGTCAAATTAGAAATCACTAATCTAAAAAATTTCTATAGTATACTTTAATAAAGTGAAGAAAAGATCAAAGAAAATATTCCCTGATTTAAGGATAAATTATGTAATCCTTAAAAATTTCTTTGTCAGAGCCAGGCATGGTGGATCATGCCTACAATCCCAGCTACTAGGGAGGCTGAGGCAGGAGGATCACTTGAGGCCAGGAGTTCAAGACCAGCCCAGGCAACATAGAAAGACCCTGTCTCAAAAAAATAAAAGAAAAAAAATTAGCTGGGCACAGTGGCAGAGGCCTGTAGAGGCTAAGGTGGGAAAGACTGCTGGAGCCCAGGGGTTCAAGGTTGCATTGAGCTATTAATATCATCCCGCCACTGCACTCCAGCCTGGGCAACAGAGCAAAACCCATCTCTAAAAAACTAAAAACAAAATAAATTTGTCAGATTAAGAATTTCATATCAAGTAAAAGTTTGTTAAAATTCACACTGGAAGAAACTACCTGAACAGACATTTGATCACTGTCGAATCTCGAAACAAATAAAACTAGCAGTATTTGTTGCCACTAAATTGCTACCGTTAAACATTATCAGTATTAGTATTCAAACAACAATCTCTCATCCAAAACTCTTACAAGTGGATATTTTTGGTGTCAAAACTTGTTGGATTTCATAAAATTAAACGTAGCATATATTACAGTAGTTGATTTGTGGTGATAGAGTGCAAGTCCTAGGTAATATGTAAACCTCTGCAGGGTTTAGAGAATCCTAAAATTAAGCACATTAATATTTTTCCTACAAAAGTATTCAAATCATATTAGGTTCCACTAAAAAAATGAGTTTATTCAGTCAGCTTTTGCTTCTAAATGAATCATTAAGAAACATTTAGTTGCCGTAACTATTTGGATTTCAGAATTTCAGATAAGGAATAGTAGATCTGCAGTTATTTATCTAGCCAACACAGAGTATAAACACGAATGGTATATGAACTAAAAAGTAAAAGTTTCCATTTCTAGTTAATTTCTGAAATAGTAACGATGCCTCTTTCCTGACATTTCTACTTAATTGTGACAGGTTTATGGTATACTTCCTAATATAAAAATTGAATGTTATTTCTTATTTTTAAATATTTGGAAACTTAGACATTTATATTTTACATACATTAAAACAAATTAATTTTTTCAAAGCTGTGGGATACATCTGAACACATTAAAGCAGAATATATCACCATATTACCCTTCTAGAATATCATCATTAAAGTTATACAAAGTACAAGAAAATGCTAAAGTCTTAACATCAAACAAAAAATGCAAGAGTGTCAAGAAAATGCCACTGCTTTCAAATGTTTTCAAAAAAAAGTGGAATGAAATATTGCCATGTGTACCAGTTAGGATGCTTTTGCTTTCAAGGAAAAGATAAACCAACCAAAACAGGCTTAAACCTCAAGTAAATTTATTGTCCCCAAATGAAAAATCCCCTAAGCGAAAAATCCAACAGTAATACGCAGGCTTCAAAAACAAAAATCTGATCAGTAACATTTTTTGCTGCTTCCTTGTCAACTCTATTAACCTCTGGTATGTCAGTTTTGTCTTCAAACTGGTTTACCTTAAAGCAGAAAAATGGCTCCAGCAGATCCAGACTCACACCCACACAAAACTATCCCTGGCTTCGTTCTGACCGGATCCATTTAGGGCCTGCAGCCATCAACATAGCTAGGGGAGTTCTATTTGTTGATTGGCTTAGGACAATTATGGCCCATCCTTTAGACCTGCAGTCTCCAACCCCTGTACTGGTCCACAGCCTGTTAGGGACCAGGCTGCAGAGCTCCATTCCTCCTGCCCCTTCCCCTGCATCCATGGACATCTTCCATGAAACTCAGGAAGAGGGGGAGTCCCCCCCACCGCACACAGCTGGAGCAAGTGATCCTCATTGCTTGTATCACCGCCTGAGCTCCACTCACCATCCTACCACCCCCCATGGAAAGACTGTCTTCCCTGAAACCGGTCCCTGGTGCCAAAAAAGTTGGGGACCGCTGCAAACCATACAATGGATAAAAGAATGGATGCTGGAGAGAAAAGGTACACAATGCCACAAAAAAAATGAGATTCACAATTAAGAGTACACAGATAATTGAGATGGACAGTATGGATTAAAATAGTCAAGAAACTTATGGTATACATTTATTTACCACTCAATAAATATTTACTGAACACAGAATTAAATGCTAGGTACTGTACTAAATATGTGAAGAGGAAAGAAAGTGAGTATGAGTCTGAGAGTTGACATTCTTTGTACTTATCTTAAAATTGTCAAAAATAATATATAACAATCTATCAACATAGGAAAATAGCCTATATGCTTTCGATTACACTGAACTATCTAGGATACATTTTCATTTTCAAATGCAATGATATCCCTATATAAAAAAGACCAGGTTGCTCATGGTAAAATTTCTGAAGTCCAATTACCCCATAATGAAAACATTCTCTATTTTAAATTAATGAAACCAATATATATGCCAGAATGTAAATATGACATGTCAAAAGAAAAAAAAAAACAGTAGTTCCTTTATTTAATTTTACATAGAAATACAATTAACACCTTTTAGTAGGTGATGACCTTCTTCTAAAACTAGGTAACGGTTAACTACACAAGTAGATTCCACCACAGGTATAACTGACACATTCATTTTCCTTTATCTAAGTCTTTAGGACCAGTCGCAACAACAAATGCAAGAAAAGGTAAAAAATAATCTCTGTACTTAAATCAGACACAGTGTTTTCACCTATTAGCTAAATCAATTTTCCCTATAGTTAACCTGTTAAGGTCATACTGACCAATGAAGTAAAAATGATTCACACATTCATAATTAGCATTATCAATACTTCGAGACCAGTATATAAATTTCAGACTGACCTGAAAAATTACCCTAACAAAACATATAAGGAAATCAAATGCTACCAACTCAACTGGAAACTTACTGAATGAGAGAGCTGGGCAGAAATGTACAGATCTAAAAATGAAAAAGGGCTTACTTACAGACACATCAATCATAAATCATTCAGCCTGAGCAAGAGTGAGACCCCATCTCTACTAAAAATAGAAAAAATTAGCCGGGAAACTAAAAATAGAAAAAAAATTAGCCAAAAAATAGAAAAAAAAATTAGCCAGGCATGGTGGCATGTGCCTGTAATCCCAGCTACTCGGGAGGCTAAGGCAGTAGGATTGCTTGAGCCCAGGAGTTTGAGGTTGTTGTGTACTAGGCTGATGCCACAGCACCCTAGCCTGGGCAACAGAGTGAGACTCTGTCTTTAAAAAAAAAAAAAAAAAAATCATAAATCACTTTAAACTTCCTAAATATGAATATTATTTATATTTAGACACAGAAGTTTTACAAAATAACCTATCTGCTGGCACACAGCTCAGGACAGTTTAAAAATCTGCATTCCCAGGTTATCCCCCAAATACAAGCAAATGTATGGGTTTGGTCTTTGAAACACAGTATAATTTTTAGTTCCTCTTCTGTATTGAAAAATCCAGACACATTTTCTTAAATACTCACACTTCAGACAGGGCTGGCTTGAAAATTGTGGTGTAATCGCCCTAAGCATCAAAGAAAGACAGGTGAGTGGGTGGGTGAATGGATGAATGGATAAACAAACAAGAGACTGAGTTCAGGAATAGAAGCTAAGTAAAAAGCTAAGGGTAAACCAATGTTTGCTCTTTAAGGAGCATGACGATATTATGCAAGGATGAATATTACACAACAGTACTTCTCCATTGCCAGTTTTCCTTCCATAATACTATCAATTTCCTAGAAAAGTTCCTCAAAAAGTAGAACAGTAGGAATGTCAACAATGTATGCCAAGACAAGAACATTGCTAAGTAATGGGGCTAAAAAAAGAATTCAGCATGAAGAAGCCTCATGTTATATATATTTCAACTTCTTCAACAACTTGGTCCTCCCGTATAAAAAGGGTTCAGATAAGATCTTCTGTTGGTTAATTCCAATGTAGGCCGGGCGCGGTGGCTCACGCCTGTAATCCTAGCACTCTGGGAGGCAAAGGCGGGTGGATCGCTCAAGGTCAGGAGTTCGAGACCAGCCTGAGCAAGAGCGAGACCCCGTCTCTACTAAAAATAGAAAGAAATTAATTGGACAGCTAAAAATCTATATAGAAAAAATTAGCCGGGCATGGTGGCGCATGTCTGTAATTCCAGCTACTCAGGAGGCTGAAGCAGCAGGATTGCTCGAGCCCAGGAGTTTGAGGTTGCTGTGAGCTAGGCTGACCCCACGACACTCTAGCCCGGGCAACAGAGTGAGACTCTGTCTCAAAAAAAAAAAAAAAAAAAAAAAGATAATTCCAATGTAGATAATCCAAAATGTTGCCAAGATATTTTTTAAAAAGTCAACAAAATATCTGAAATTATCTAAACATAATCTAATAAAAATCCTAGCAATTAAATTTATTACTTAAGAGATCAGAGAGTGATATCACTATAACTCCTGGCATGAAAAAATAAACTTTAATCTTAATTTATCTGTATCAAATTATGTAAGTTCACATTGTACATATTGAATATGTTTACTGCCGTGGTGTGGTAAAAATAATGCCAACCCAGAAAACCAGATATCCATATTCAGAAGAATGAAACTAGACCTGTATCTCCTGTCACATACAAAAATCAAATCAAGATGAATTAAAGACTTACATCTAAGACCCGAAACTATGAAACTACTAAAAGAAAACACTGCAGAAACACCTGAGGCATTCGTCTAGGTAAGGACTTCTTGAGTAATACCCCTGAAGCATAGGCAACCAAAGCAAAATTGGATAAATGGGATCATAAGCTAAAAAGCTTCTGCACAGCAAACAATCAACAAAGGAAAGAAACAACCGACAAAATGGGAGAAAATATTTGCAAAGTACCCATCTGACAAGGCATCAATAACTAGAATATATAAGGAGCTCCAATAATTCTATACAAAAAAAATCAAATAATCCTATTACAAAATGGGCAAAGGATCTGAATAGACATTTCTCAAAAGAAGACATACAAATGGCCAACGGGTATATGAAAAAATGCTCAACATCATTAGTCATCAGAGAAATGCAAATCAAAACTACAAAGAGATATCATCTCACCCCAGTTAAAATGGCTTTTATCAAAAAAACAGGCAATAATGAATGGTGGAAAGGATGTGGAGAAAGGGGAACCCTTGTATACTGTTGGTGAGAACGTAAACTAGTGCATTCGGAGAATAGCATGGAAGTTTTTCAAGAAATTAAAAACAGACCTACCATATGACCCAGCAATCCCACTACTAGGTATATATCCAAAAGAAGGGAATTCGGTATATGGAAAATATATCTATACTCCCATGTTTACTATAGCACTATTCACAAAAGCCAAGATTTAGAATCAACCTAAGTGTCCATCAACAGATGAACGGATAAAGAAATTGTGGTACATATACACAATGGACCGTTATACAGACACAAAAAAGAATGAAATCCTGCCACTTGCAACAACATGGATGCAACTGGAGAACATTATGTTAAATGAAATAAACCAAGCACAGAAACACAAATCTCGAATGTTTTCACTCATATATGGGAGCTAAATTTTAAAAACAACTGATCTCATGAAGAAGAGTAAAATGATGGTTACCAGAGGATGGGAAGGGTAGCAGGGAGGGGGAGATAAAGTGGAGATGATTAGCAAAAATACAGTTAGACACAATGAACGATATTTGATAGCACAACAAAGTGACTATAATCAACAAGTTAGGGAATACTTTAATATAACTAAAAGAGTAGAATTGGAATGTTCCTAACACAAAGAAATGATAAATGCCGGAGGTGTTGGCTACCCTAATTACCCTGATTTGATTAATTCACATTGTATGCCTGTTTCAAAACTCACATGTACCCCGTAAATATATACAACTATTATGTACCCATAATAATTAAAAATTAGAAATTAAATAAGAATGCCAGCCCGAAGATATTCTCATCCTAATCCTCAGAACCTGTAACTCTTACCTCACATGGCAAAGAGGAATTAAGGTTCAAATGGAGTTATGGTTGTTAATCAGTGGACAGTGAGATTATCCTGAATTATCTTAGTGATTACCAATGTAATGACAAAGGCACTTAAAAGTGAAAAACGGAAGCAGAAAGAGAGTCAGAGGGAGATGATTAGGAAAGACGATCAGAGAGATACAACCTGGCTGGCTTTTAAGATGGGGGAAGGCAGTCATGAGCAAAGGAATATGGACAGCTTCTAAAAACTAGAAAAGGAAAGAAAACAGATCTCTCTTAAACATAGTCTTGCCACACCTTGATTTCAGTCCAGTGAGACCCCAAGTCACATTTCCAAAACTGCAATATTATAAATTTGCACAGTTTAAGCCACCGAGGTTGTGTTAATTAAAGCAGTGACAGGAAATTAATGCACATGGTAATTCCTCACACTTAAAACCAAAAATAAGAATCATCTTTAAGACACAGTATTGCCTAAACTCCTTTCAAGTTTTGACAGTTATCCTTCCAAATCATGTGCCACTTATATGTACAACCAAGATTTCTAATATACTTACAGATTTTTAATAATACATTTTATAATATTTAAAAAAACCACAACATTGCCTGTTTATCAGCATTTTTCATATAATTGATCAAACTCTTTAAAATTTACTCTTCGCTAACAAAAGTCTAACAGGATTACATTATGTTGATGTTAACTGTCCTAAGTTTCAATTAAGAAATATGAATGTATGAAAGTTTGCAAACAAATCTAAAATTGTAGATTCCAGGCTAAAAAAACCTATAATTACACTGTAAGTAAAAACATTCATTTTTCAAATAAAGACTGTTAGATAAAGGAAAATGTCAAATGTTCACATATTTACAGTTCAACATGCATTTTTCTCTTTTTGGTAAAATCTGGAGAGTGAAATGCAGAGATGAAGTGTACACTTCAATGAGTTTTGACAAATATATACACACCTAGGTAACCAACAATCAGGATATAAAACATTTCCATCATCTAAAGAAACTCCTTTCTGTTCTTTCCAGTCAATCCCCACCATCCACAGATAAATTATTTTTTTATTTTTAAATACCCAGCTAATACCCGGCCATTTACAAACAGGACATATGTTAACTCCCTCTTTATATCATCTAAATTCCCAACTAAGAAAATAATTAAGTCTTTAACAGATTTCAGTTTGATAACTTGACTGTCACCAATGATATCCATAATTTAAAACTATTTCCTAATTTTCATGTATCTACTAAAACAAAATACTGTGGAAAACACAAAATATCACTCCGTGTTTGTTCTGAAATAATCTTAAAATGCTAAACCATAATCCAACTTGCTTCCACATGAAAGCCAAGCTAATTTCATATCAGAGTAAAAGGATGAGAAATAAATTTAGCAGCACCTTTTACACAAATAAAAGTAGTTACTGAATTGATCTATTGTAGTTTCTAGAACCATTAAGATCAGCAATGTTTTCTAAGATTCTACTTTTTTTGACCTAGAATAACCAACCAAATCTTCAAAATTACCTCTATTCTACTCATTTCCTATTAAAAATACCTTTTAGCAAAACAAGTCAACATTAATATACTCCGCATGAACCCGTATCATTGCCTACAGTGATGAAAACACAGGGATAACTAAAAGACTCTCAAAAACTATTAAAACAGACGGGTACAAAATATTAAAATAGGTACGTACATCCACAGATATTACAATGAATTTGGAATTGTAAGCTTGCATACAAAGTGAAAAAATTCCCAAATATGAAATTTTCAGTGAAAAAGTAAATGCCACAGGGCACTAGGAATACATTTCATGTATTACTGTTCATAAATCAACCTTGGGAAGCCTAGCCGATGTCTTGTCTCTACTCTGCCCTTACCTCCAACCTGTCCCCCAGTGAGAATGTGCTTGGAACACAACAGGCATATCCTGTCTCAAAATCATACACATACCTACATTACTGAAAGAAAACCTTAGCAGTGTCACATGTAATGAAAAGAAAGCAAAGAAAAAGACAATTCTGCGAGGCATTTAACATTTTAATTTACAATATCATTTCTCATTTTATTTAAAATAGTATTAAAACCCCCAGGAACATCTTGACTCTAAAGTATCATCTGTTTCTAACGAAAAGTACACTATGGGAAATAAAGAGAGAGAAAGATTAATTTCCGTTACCCTCCATACCAAAAATTTTCTTTTCCTACATTTCCAGTTAGAAAGCCAAGCATCTACTAAGTAGAGGATGAATCTGGGCCCCGCCACCGCCACGGCCTTTGCCTCTAAAACACACATGAACCTCAGGACTGCCAGGAAAACCAGACTCTTGCCTCTCTCCTTTTCTCCCACCCCTTCGGCAACCTTATGGGATAAATTTTAAGTCTCAAGCCCCTGCACTATTAAGAGTTTTGCAAGGAAAGAAATGCCAGTGAAGCTGGCCATGTACCGCCACGAGTGGTCCGTCCCCTACCCCCACCTGCCCGCGCGGCGCCCGGCTTTCAGCTCCGCCTTAGCGTGAGGTCTCCGCGGCCGTCCAGGCGCCACAGGGGGGAGCCGCGGTCGAACCCTCCCGGACAGGGGCCAGGGCGGCCCCGCGGCCGTCCCGGGAATCTTGCTCCAACACCTCCGTCGCCGAGGAAGCCACTCGTAGGGAGGCAGCGACCAGGCGAGGGATGTGGGCAAACCCGCCGCGAGCTCGGAAGAGGGGCGTGACCGCCAGTTGGCCGGACTGCGCTAGGTGCCGGAGGTACGCTAGCGAGGTGCGGCTACGAGAGACCTGGGTGCGGAGGCAGGCAAAGGGAATGGGGGGCGCTCGCTCTCTTACCGCCAGGTCCGGATTGCGGCTGTCCCTATGTGACACAGCTCGGATGACCCCCGCTCGCCAGCTCCGCCAGCAGCGTCCGCTCTCCCCGCGCTCCGGACGCGCCTCATCGCCGACCGCCACACACAGGAACCGTTTCCCCACCAGCTCCGGCCGCGTCTCCACCGCCATAGCCGTCGCTACCAAGACGGCCGCTGCCTCCGCCACTGCGAGGGAACCCGCTCCTACCGGCCGCCCATACTGAGGGGAGCGGACCGAAGGACGGCGGCGGCACCACGAGCGAGCGCAGACCGGGGGACGCACCGGCCGCTCTGCCCAGGAAGACACAGCGACCTCGTTCCTCGCTGTCTCACTTTCCCTGACTCCCAGAGTCGCAGCCTTGGACTACAGCTCCACAGAAAACCTGACAGAAATCCCTACACCGCCGTCGGACGCCCCGAGGCAGCCTCAGCCGCCGCCGCCACAGCGCCGCGGCCAGTACTACTCCGCCTTCCCATCCACTGGCGTGCAGTGAGAGCGCCGCGCGTCTCCTTCCGCCGGAGAGGGTTGGGGGAGGGAGCCTCCGGGAGGGTCGGCGGAACCACCGCAGACGGAAAGTAGTGCCCGACGCGGCGGCAGCGGCTGCGGGACCAGCCAGGCTCCAGAGGCTTCGGCTGCTCCAAGACCAAAGAAGGAAGATGGGCACAGGGAAGAGGAATGCTCTCCTTCAGCAACACCCAGTAAAAGCGTTTGGGGTCCCCTTTCTATTCGTTGCTCCTAAGAGGAAGGCATGAGGCGAAAGTGAAGTGTGCTGGTTCTACTCTGGATCACAACATAAACTCCAGTTTAAACGCCTCATCTCCAGAGCGCTGTTTTTCAGAACACAGGGCACCCGCCGTCGGAGTTGGCCAGAATTAGCAGACCTGCAATACCAGCAGCAAAGCAGAGCGGCACTTAATGAAAATTGAGCCCACAAAACTCAGTCACAGAAGAACACTCCATGACTTTAAATGAAAATGAAGAAAAAGCTGTCATCCCTTCATTCTTCCCATTTGCGGCGATACTAATTACATGTTTAACCTATACAGAGATTTACACCTAGCCACTGCTTTGTCATAAGAACGCCAAACGCTCCGTTGCAGGCTTTTGTCAACGTCCTTAAATTTCACAAACTGTCTCTGTGCCAATCTTAGTACTTTTAGTACTGGCACATAGCACAAACACACTGTTCTGATAATAAAAACAGGGAAAGGCTCCAGATTCAGTTATTAGAAAATAATATGGAAAGAAAAGGATTTTAGCCAATCACAGTTCAAGAAAATAAATTATGTTTACTTCTCATCCAATCACAAGAGGACATCATAACTCATGCACACACAGATCTCCAACTTGGAACAATTACTCATTCTCTGATCACACTCTTGAATTCTTCTAAATCAAACTTCCCGACAGATGTCAGTGGGCAGTTCAATTTCAGGAATACTTTCTAGTGTTTTTCTAAGGTAGTTTTAAGAACCCCATGTGGTTTTCAGCGGTGCTAGTGATTATAATCAACTTCAAAAATTTAGTCCAATAAAAATGTCAGTTTCTTAAAGATTTTCCTAAACCTTTATTTCAAAAAAAAAAAAGTTACCTTTTTAAAAGGAGTTTACACTAGTAATCTGAATGTTTAAACATAATATGGCTTTTTTCTGCTTTGGAACACCCAACCTGGGCAGTCTGAAGTGGAAAAACATGGCTACTGCTAATAGGTTAGAAAGCAAAATTATAAGGAAGATGGATTTTAATTATAATGGTCTAATTTTGCCAATCTAAAGACCAAAAACAGACCTATGATAAATAAAAAAGAAAAACTGTATCCAAAAATTCATATTGGCAAGTTGAGAGACTAATTTTGCTTGGGCAATTTTATTTCCAAGTCCACTCTTTCAGTATACACTGTACTAAACAAAATATCTTGAGAATTACAGACTTAAGATTTCTAAAATGTCAATTTAGATTAAGGAGCCAGTAAAATAACCTGGTGAAAATAATATATGGAAAAATAAAAGAGCAAGGAGAGCCACAATTCAGATATCAAATCATCAGTGATTTGCTTTGTGACCATGGGCATGACACAATTGTTAAAATGGAAAATGCCTGATTCCTAATTCTCAGTGATGTCCTAGGAGCAAATGAAAAAATACACTCATTTGTGAGAAAAGATATGCAAATTTAACAGTTATTACACAAATCCCATTCAATAAATTATATTCTTAGAGTATGGATTGTTGGGTTGCCTTACATAAAACTGCCAGCTGTTTTCCATTTTGCAGGTAAACTGCTCTAAATGGTCCCCTAGGAACCCACACTACATGTTGAATACCACCCTTTTAAGTCCTCTTGAAAAGCACATAAATCCAATAAATCAATCAAAATATTTCATGTGCACAAAGTTTTTCAGGAGGCCGTATATCCCCATAATATTTTTAATCAAACATCTTATATTCTTAGACCATATTCCAAATTCTATTCTATAAAGCCCTTGACAACAACCAATGCCTAAAGTTTATACTAATTTGTGGATATTTTGCTTTTAGAGGAACTTAGAGTACATATTCTAAAATGTAGAATAAAAAGTCCTTAAAGGCTTTTTGTTTGTTCAGTGGAGTTTTTTTTTTTTTTCTTTTTTTTGCTTTGTTTTGTTTCAGGGGTATTTGTATTATTTTATTTTTGACAGCAAATTATAACTTTATAAATAACAAAATTAAAAGAAATTTTAAAGTCGGATTTGAAACTTTACAATATTTGTTTCTTTATTCAATGAGTTTCCTTACATTCTTTACTTTCATAAAGATCCTCAGAAAATGCCAATATTAATGTAAAGAAAAGAGAAAGAGAAGAATGACGGTATTTGTCACTATACAGGCAAAGAGAGTAACAGTGAAGGATTTAAAATGACTAACTTTACTTACAGAAGCTAAAACATTAGAAATACAGACTAGATCTACTCCTTCCATCGTCACATGTGAATATGTACACTTATTATAAAATGTCTACACACATATCAATTCAAGCATACGTTATATATCAAATATCTTAATCTACATAAAAGATACATTGGGAGATTGTTTTTTTTAAAAAATCCACAAAAATTTATTCATAGAAACTATTTGGGCCGGGCACATGGTGCCCAATACCTGTAGTCCCAGATATTCAGAGGCTGAGGCAGGAGGATTGCTTGAGCCCAGGAGTTTGGGTCCAGCCTGAGCAATATAGCCAGACTTTGTCTCTAAAAAAATAATAATAATAAATTTAATAAAAAATAAACTGGTTTGTTTTAAAAAATTAACTTATACAGGAGGAAAATGTATCTATTGCAATGATAAGAATCATAATTATCTACCTAATTAGCAATGATTAGCAGTTCATGAAGCTTAGTTTCAATAAGCAAAAGCTTACTAGGTATAAGTTTTTCACTTTTTGATTTAGTGTAATTGTGGAAATGGTAAATTACCTGCTCTTGTGCCACCATAGGTATCTACTTAAAAAATCACAGATATAACAGAAACAGATAAATAGTGTAACACATGTATAACATTAGCTACCATTTATGGAACAATTACTACAAGTCTGACACTATGCTAAATACTTTGCACATACAATCCCACTTTAAGTATTTTAAGGATGAGGAAAATGAGGTTTAGAGAAGTTAATAACTTACGTAAGAATACACGTTAAGAAAGTCGTTCTGAAAACCACACTTTGTGATGACAAAGGCCACCTATTCTGAACCATTATACGAAAAAAAAAGTTGCTTACAAGAAACTTGAAGGTCAGTCATCAAGTAGCTTCCTTCTGATTTATAGTTTATTTATAATTGATTTGCTCAATATTTACTTAGCACTTACTATGTGTCTCACATCCTGCATAGGGCCTTTGTTCTTGAGAAGCTCACAAGTCTATCTGGAAAGATAGACAACAGAAATGCTTTGGTTTATTTGTTTAAGTATCAATAGAATGGCAAACAAATTTAATGCAGTTTAACAAATACTTTCCAAATCTATTATAACTTGGAGGCTTTCATTAATCGTCAAACATAAAGACTGGACTGAGTTTATGAAATCTTAGACTACACATACAGGTACATCTAAAAATTGTGGAAGCCAATATTAAAATAAAGGAAACCAAGAGTTTCAACTGAATTATGCAAGTGGAAGACCAAGAATAAAATGGAATATAAATTTATGTTACTATTTGTTACTATTATGTTATTATTAAATGTTAAATAATTTATATTTAGGTATTTTCCTAAGCATTTATTGAAAATGAATTCCTCAGTCACATTTATCATAATGATAAAGTAACTCAAATGTCACTTCCTCAAGGAAACCATCCCTGATTCCCAGATTAAGTCAGATTCTCCAATTGCCAACTTTCAAAAACATGCCCTGTTTATCTTAGTACTTACCACAATTGTATCTATACCACTCATTGCATAAATGGTCATTTAATATTTGTCTCCCTTGATAGAATATAAGCTCCACAAAGGTAAGGACAGTGTATCTTTATCTTGTTCATAACTATATACTCAGCAGCTACTAGGCCTTGCTAAGAAAATCTAATAAATGTTATTGAATGAATTAATGAACGAATACAGCAAA
>RJWJ010021440.1:0-27851 GCA_004363605.1 Indri indri
GGACATGCATACTACATATGTAGGTGTTTCCAAATATTTTTTCAGTTGTGGGGATGCAAATCATTTCAATATTACAGCAGCTCAGTTCATTACTGTTACTGGAAAAACAGGTTAAACCAAGTACATGTCCTACTGAGGGTGAGTCAACAGTGTCATTTTAACATAAGGAGGGACAGTACATTAAGTGAGTTATTCCAAGTCCTGTGGTTTTCCTCCAGCTGAGCAAAGACAGCTGTTGTTTCAGAAGTGGGGTTTAGATGCACAAAAAGAAGTTGCCCATTTCCTTTCTTTCTTGATTATAGTTATTTAGTTTTCTTTTTGCCTGAGACTTTTTAAAAATTCATTTTCTCTTTAGATTTCTATCATCAAATTTCCTGAATTTTCATAGTATTTATAGTGTTTATTTATAGAGTATATCATTTATTATGGACCTGTCATAGTTTAAAATTTTATTTTAATTCATCTACCATTTCAAGGTCCATGGTTGCTATATATGTCATGTATCCTTTTAAAAAATGTCATAAGGAAAACAGAGAAGAGAACTATTTTAATTAACATGTCATTATTTTCTACTGTCTTTATTGGTGTGAACATGAAGTAGGTGGTATTTTATGGGATAGTATACCAAACTGTAGTGATAAAATTTATGCTTTTGATTTTGGAAGACAAGAATCTAGTGTTCTTTACCTTGTGGAAAAGACAGTGCTGTGAGCTATCTGAGGTTTCCTAAATTGAGATCCAACATCATGAAGGGGATATGTCTGGATAGTTTATGTCTTGGTTTAGAAAGGTGAGTTTTTGTCTTTTTTGTCCTCTCAGTTGATTCCTTTAATTGGAGAGAAACAGACCAGATCAAGAAAATCCTCTCTTACGGTGTTTTTGGTTTATCACATTAGTTACTACCCACCTTCTCTGAGTACCAGGCCATGCCTTTTCTGTTTAGTGGTTCAGTTTTCACTAAGTTAACTACAGATGTGTTCTTTGGAGGGATTCATTTCTAATCAATTGAATTATGGGTACTTTGATGAAATAATGATGAGTTGCCTACTTTTTAATAGGGTCACCATGTTTAAGAGTAAAATCTTGTCAAGATAAGGTATGATCTCTGTCTCCAAAATTTCCTTTTGCTTCTGTGATGGTACTCTATTATTGAGAAGAAATGGTATCCAGTTACAGTTTTGCAAAGAAAGAACTCTAAACAATTCCAGCCATTCTTTTACCTCATAGGATAGTTTTTTTTGTTTTTGTTTTTTTCCCCCCAGAGGAATAATACCTAGCAGTATATTGAATCCTATAGTTGGCAAGTTATCGAAAGTGGGGTTCCTTTGTTGTGAAGGTAGGGGCGATACAGTTGCATAGGTGTCAGTCATTAGGGGGTGTGTGTGTGTGTGAAGGGTGGTCTGAGGTACAGCATTGGGGGCCCTTCTTGTTCCAGGAACTCAGTCCTGGTTTTGTTTTTTACAAGCATGTGGTCATTAGCTGATCTTTGGTGTAAATGTTTATGTGCATAGCTGGTATGTGGTTATCTCCTTGAGAATGTTGTAGTCACAAATGTATATTATGGAAGTTTGTAGGTTATGGTGCATATCAGGTTTTTCTAATTGCATCTCTACAGATGTAGTGTGTGAAAGGAAAGCTGGATCAGTAGGTAAAAAACTTGTGTTGTGGTCCTGGCTCAGATACCTTGATTTGTAAGACTTTGGCCAATCTTTTATTTCTTTGAGTTACAGTTTACTCTTCTGTAAATTAGTGCTAATACCAATTTGCATGCCTCATAGGGTTGTTTTGGGAATCAAATGATATCATTTGTATGAAAATGTTTGTAAACTCTGAGGGTACATTTATTATAGCATTGTCTTTGGCCAGCTGATCTGTGTATAGTCGGCCTTCTCAGGGCTGAGAAACTGAGGATTGTGAGATGCCTTTATGATTTTTTTTGGCCACAGTGTTCACATAGGCCCTAGAATGCTTATAGGCTTGGGTGGGGGACCATAGGTGGAAATCAGCTGAAGACTCCTGCCAATTAGGAGCTGGGATGTTAATCCTAAGTGTATTCTATGGAGTTTTACCTGATGCCTTGCTTTTCTTCATGATGCCAAGTCAGTATCAGCTTCTTTAGGTAGAGTATGTACCTGTTACTCTAATTTCACTTGAAGTACACTAACCAACCAACTGATTTATGATATGGCTGGCTCATTTCTGAAATTCACATCATTGGAGTTACTCCTTGAGAGTGTTGTGTCTTCTGAAGGTTGCTGCTTTGGGGTTATTTTCTGTGGAAGTGGGTGGGCACATACATAATAAGCTCACTGTGCTCAAATTTATAAGCTTGTTCTACTTAGCAGTTTTTGAAGCCAGATTATATTGGGTGGGGGAGTGGATACTAGAGTCACTTGATGTTTTTATGTAAAACTTAAGAGTATTTGAGACTTTCTATGGTAACATATATTTAGGCTCATAGCCAAAATGATTACAATGCCTTGGTTTTAATTTTTTCAATGAGGTAATGTGTGCTTTAGTGGGGAGGAGGAGAAATGTTATTTAACCACCAGCACTATACTAATAACCACATTTACTAAATCCTTTGTCCTTTTGCTTGAACTGAAGGTTACTTGCTTTAATACTGGTTTTCCAAAGGACTTAATCCTGTTAATGTGATGAGGTGATGGTGGGAAGGACATTCCCACTGGGCCTGGAGTGGTGTAACTGGTAAAACTCCCTTTGTAAATCCCTCTTGTTCAACATGAGTGTCACTCCCATGTCCCCAAAGTGGGACGAATTTTTATCAAGGAGAGAATTTTAAGAGTGATAAACAAAAGAGATTAAAGTATCTTGTCTGCCAGGTCATTGTGACCTTAAAAGACTAGAATAAACTATCGTTTTGAAGATTTTTCTTTTTGTTTTGTGGGAAATTAAAGACTTGCTTATCATTCTCTTGGAGGGAGATAGAAAACTACTGGGCCTGCTCCTTTGGCCGTTTAGCTTGGCAAACATTTTCCAAGCATTTACCACGTGCCTGGCATCATACATAGCTGGGTTGAAGCTAGGTGGAGCAGACATCACTTAGGTATGACCCAGCTCCAGAATCAGTTTTCTGCTGGAACTCTCTTAGGTTCCCAGACAGGAGGAGTGGCAGTAATCAGACGAGATGGGAGGTAGGCCAGAGCATCTGCTTTTTATCTTAAATCCCTCTAGAGATTTATGGCTCCTTTATGAGAGTGGGGAAAGCGTTAGGCTCAAGAAGGCTAACTCCTCTTACAGGACTTACTGCCCCAATTTTTAATTTAATATATTGGAGTTTATATTGTTTCTTTCGACCTTGCTGAGAACTCCAAACTGAAGCTGGAACAAGAGAAGTCTTGGCCTCTATAGAAAGCCTTTATCAAAGGCAATGTAACTTTTTGGGTTTGCCAAATCAGGTGTTGCTGCAAATAGCGAAACCTAGAGTTCCCTCCTCTGCTGAGAGACACAAAGATGGAAAATTAAAGTTCCAATGTGGTTGTTAATGTATATAAAATTTTTGGTCTTCGTCATTCCAGCAACAATGGAATGAGCAAATAGAATGAACATGCGTATTTGCAAACCAGATTGTGACTGTTAGTGATTTGGGCTGTTTTTATTAAAATGACTGTTTATAACTCCACAGAAATCTGAGTAGTCTTAGAGACAAATTCTTGCTTATACTCACAGTAAAGAAAGAATATGAGTAGTTTAAAGGATTATGGAGTTGGAGGACTAGTGTTTTTAGGAGGAACTGATTGAACATTGAAATTCTCAGCTCTTCATCAAATATCTTTAAGTGTGCATTATTATTATTTTTCTGTTGACCATGAGGCCCAAGTTCTATTGATGTGGGACATAGATTTGTGTTTGAAAAAAACAAAGAAAGAGAGAAATTGAAAACAAAACTAAATAAAAATTGAAGTTTGGGGTTATATTTCATGTTTTCTTTTCCTCTTAGTATTTAACAAAGATTTTGCATTTTTCTGCCATCTTCTTTCCTGTGTTCCAAAGTTCTTGGCCTCAGTCACATTCTCTGGAAATGGGAATGATATGCATTTGCCATCTCCAGATTTGGATAGTTTCTTTACAATGCTAGTTTCTGTGCTTATTTGAAATATCCTGGGTATGAGTTAAGGGTTTAGTACCTTTTGAGGCTCTTGGGTTTAGACAGTTCTCAGAGCTGTGTACAGGAATTTTGGGTTGAATACTGTATGCAGGTGGACAGTTTGTTTTTGGCTAAAGGTATATAGAGCCTCTGGGACCCAGATAATAATATAAAAATAACCCAGATGTTAGGACCTTAGCTTCTGCAAACCCTGACTTTAGAGCAGTTAGCTATACATGTAGTTGGACTTTATGTAGGACTACCCGATGTGCTATCCGCCATTTGTGTAGCACATTGATTGTAGTGTTCTGATGACTCCCCTGATTCTTGTGAGTAGTCTTCATTGCTACCAGCCAAGGGTTTTTTTTTCTAAAAGGCCATGGAGAAGGGTGCCCATGGGGAAATCTGAGACCCTTCTCTGGATTTTCCCTCTTTGGTTTTTGCAAGTCTCCATGATTTTATATAACACGTAGCAATCTTAGAGATTTTTCCATTTTCATTTTTAACATCATTTTGTCCCTTATTCTTTATGTTTGGGGGAGATCTACCTCTAAATTAACAAACATTAGAAATTATCCACTCCATTTAAAAAGTATTCTGAATAATTTAAGCTGAAAGAATACTTTGTTTCTTTTGGGTGGGTAGCAAGAAGATTATATATACTTATAATTTTTTTTCCTGCACAGAGTACTTAAATGCTTTTGCATGCATTTAAAATTAAGGGCTTTTAAAAAAATTAAGCTGTACTTAACAAAATAGTCTTCAGAAAGCTTTAAAAAGGGAGGGTTTACTAAAAGTACAGGAAATTGGTAACAGGTAAAATTTGTCTCGATAGCAAGAACAGATATAGATAGTAGAACAGAAG
Source organism: Indri indri (assembly GCA_004363605.1). Taxonomy (NCBI): domain Eukaryota; kingdom Metazoa; phylum Chordata; class Mammalia; order Primates; family Indriidae; genus Indri; species Indri indri. Next base: position 4,974 of record RJWJ010021440.1, read on the forward strand.
AGATAATAAAAGATGTAAGACAATGGAATAATACCTTTGTATTGGTCTTTTTTGACTACCAAGCAGCACACAAATGTATAGCCCTTTGTGTAGAGAATAATTTAACTTCTAGATATGATATACTTCTTTCTCTCTGTTGGGTTTTATTACACCAAGATCCAGAACTTTTTCTACATGTAAACTCTGATTATTTTGGTCAATGTCATTTTACAAAAAATTAGATATTTATGCTGAAGAAATACATTGGGGCTTCTTGGGATCACGTTAGTGCTTATTATTCCATGGATGTGTATCAGTAAATCTCCTCACGGGGAAAATGGTACTGTACAATGGAAACAATCAGTGGTTTACCATTCACTTGGAATTTTTTGTTGTGTTTTCTGTATTTGCCATTTAAATATAAATTATTTTGGCTTCTATTCAACCTACTTCAATAAATTTTTACCATAATACATATGGCTTAAGATTTACAGGGGGCCAGGGGTGGAGGGTGTATCTTCATTCATGCAAATTTTAAGACAGGAACTTTCAAAGGTATTTTAGTTTATGAAGATTAGAAAAGTACAATTCTGCTTTCTCAACTTTTCATCTTCTTTAAAGGCCCAGAAATTTGCATCATTTTTTCATTCTCATTTTCCTTTTCTACTTACACGAAGTGAAATTGTACACATAAACACATAGGCTGATTGTTGGGTTTGTTAAAAGGTTTCGTCTTAGTTACAAATATTTAATTCATTGAAGAGCTTATTGAGTATTGAGTACCTGCGTGGTCCATACACTGTTAGGTCCCAGGTATATAAAGATAAGCCAATTATGGTCACTGCCTTTATGGAATTTGCATGGAGATGGGAGGTGAACCAGTACTTGTAATACATCTGCCCAAGATGAAATGGGTACACAGGAGGAACGTCTAAATCAGACTGGAGGGTCTCTGAGGGCTACTTAAGGAAGGTAATGCTTTATCTATAATTTGAAATATAGTAGGAATTTAACAAGATGGAGCAGGAAGAAAGGGAGGGGAAATATTTTTCAGGTGAAAGAATGTACATGTGTGTAGAGGTGATGATTAGCAAATTGGCCACATCCTGATTTATATGTAGATTTATAAAACCTTATATTTCATGTGGTAGGGCTAAAGGCATTAGTTTCGTCTCCAAAACCCAGGAATTGAAATTTATCTCATTCATAAATTTAAAATTTTTTTCTGCAGTCCTTAAAAAGACAGAAAAATAAAAGAAGGAAAAAAACAGTACATAGTAGATTTCAATATAACACAGCAAATATTGATGAATTTTGTTTTTTGCAATAAATCTAATGCAGATTATTCTGCATTTATTAACTCACTGGAATGAATTTCTTTATAAAATGAAAATTCTATTAGTAATGTTAAAAATACTCTTATTTGTATATTTGTAAATTCAATTTTTGTTGATTATATTTTCTTAAACAAGATATATTTTCAGGTTTTGAAAAGCAGTAGTATTTTGTTATGAACCCTATAACCTAATCCTTAATCTCTGGATCTGGTATCTTCATCTCAGGTAGAAAACACATTTTCGATTATAGATTATATCTGTAAAGAGCATAGAAATCTTGGAACACTATCAGGAAAATAATATTGGTGTCTCCCTTACTGCATTTTTTTTTTCTTTTAATCAAGACAGATTTCAAGGAGGAAAACAGATGTTTCTCCACTTTGTTTTTAAATGTACCACTTGGGATTTGAAGCTTCTGTACTTCTTCTGTTTGTTTGGATTTTTTTCATGGCTTGATCCTAAAAAATGGGATAAAAACTTAGTGAGAGCTTTGTTGTTTGAAATTGCAGGGTGCTATGAGAATTATTGCAAATCCCTGATGTCTCCTTGTCTGCCCTCAATTCTCCTATTTTTGGTAATAATGCAAGCAGTCATTTTAGAAAACTTTGCTTTGTTCATTTTACTGAGTCTCTTCCAGAGGCCATGTGCCAGAAGCAACAGCAGCCAACCGCAGCCAAGATCCTAGGGCGTAAACTCAGACTTCATCTGTCTTAAATACTGCTACTTGAAATTTGCATAAACGTTGAAGAAAAAATTAAAAGAGCCCTGTATAATTTCTCTCATATTTCAGGAGCCCCAGCCATTCCAGGCACTGAAATGTCTTCTGAGTGAGCAGTGGGTGTAAGCACAAAGAGATAGCACCCTGCAGACAGGGAGCAGGATATGAAAGAAGTCATGTGAGGTAGACAACAGACAGAGGCTTATTCGAAGAGGCTGCAAAGCAACAAGTAATGCCAGTTTAAAAAGATTACATGTTAATGCAACAAGTGAGACACATTGAAGCCTGCTCAGATTACACCGGCTGGGGTACAAATTTAATTACTCATGTTAGAGGTTCCTAAAACAAAGGGAGGCTTTTAAGGCAGTGATATGTAGCTGGCATGATATTGAAAAGCCCTGGAAAACCTAGGTATGTGCCTAGAGGAAATTTTAAGGAAGATTTCATCAAGTCTGGACACCTTAGGCCTATCCCTAAATGGGTAAATTCCTGAGGCACTGGAACTGTTTAAAATCAATAGAAAGCTTATTCTGTTGTTGGCGGGTTTTTATATACAATTGGGACTGATAAACTTGAATAAGTACTGGAGCCTTATCTGTACTGAGTTACAGTTAGTGCTGAACAGCCAGGGTTCATGTCATATTTCATAAAGGTTCTTTTCGGAATGATTCTGAAATTGATATTAAAAAGGTATGCTAAGCAGTTTTTATTGTTCGTATTTAACTTAGAGTCATTTGGGTAGGTCACATTCTCTCTACTTCTGCCCCTAACTTCTCTCCCTTAGATTGTAAGGACCATGAGGACAGAGATAGTTTTATTTGTGTTTAATTTCCATGCAATGCCTAGTAGAGTACAGTGCACACAGTAATTGTTCAACAAATATTAGTGGACCTGTACTGAAATTCAATGACATTTTTGTTTATATATAGTGTTTATTTTACCTTTAGTGAATTACTTCCCCTTATGCCTTCAGTGCTATACCTTTTTAAAAGAAGAGCAGTGAGCTAGGTTTGTTTTTGTTGTTGTTGTTTTTTATATTAGTTCATTATGTCTTTTGTTAGATTGCTAGTGGTGGCAAGTGGGAAGAATTTATTACATTTATTGATATCACATTCTAACTTGTGTAGCGCTCTTCTGTTTTTCCAGATTTCTCAGTTTGTTTAAACTGGGGTTTGACTGATACAAGTTTCCTAAATGTACCATTTATCATGCAATCAGGGACCAAGAATTTAAGTACCTACTATGTGAGTTAGCCTTTCTTGAACTTTTACTGTGTATCATACATTGTTCTATGCTCTGTAAATGTATTAATTCAGTTAATTCTCACCAGGATGCTGAGAGAGATTATCTTTATTTTACAGATGAGGAAACTGAAGCACAGAGGATACAGAGATAGTAAATGGTGGAGTTAGAATTCAGATCTGACTGATTTCAGCATCCACACTTTCAGCTGCTAAAGTGTGTTGCTTCAGATATGCAGAAAAGAAGAACTGTTTTCTATTTTCTAAGAATTTAAAAGTGAAAAAGCAGAGACAACTGGAAGACAATATAGAATTAAGCGCTAAATTGTGAGTTATAAGTGTTAGGGATAAGAGGTGCTGGCCCTGTGAGGACCACAACCATCAAGGGGAAGCTTTGTGGGCGAGGTAGGAGGTGAGCGGAGCCTTGGAGAAATGGGCAGAATTTAGATAGTAAAGGGGAAGGCAGCAATCAGGGGAAGAGGAGACACGAGTGGAGGCACAGAACTGAGTTCGGTGATGATCTGTTCAGGCAAGAGGTGATAAATTCAGCAGAGAAGGCAGCGGGAGTGGTGGGAGGTAATACTGGTCAGGTAAGGCAGGCTCTGACCTTGAAGACCAGTGTGAGGGTTCAGACTGGCTGAAGTAAGAAATGGCTTGTCCTTGGAAGAAAAAAGTACCAGGCTTGGTACTGCGTGAAGGTATTTCATAGACCTCCCGGCTGGCTCTCTGAGAGCCAAACTAAGAGTAAGTTCTGCAAACTAAGGAAGAACTGAAAGTCATTATAGGTTAGATAGTAGTGGGGTGACACATTACAAGTGGTGCTTCTCGAAGGTTAGATGCTATCAGAACAAAATCTTTACCATTTGGGGGAGCTGGGAAAGTGGATATCTTCAGTCTAGTCTAAAAAGGGATTAATTGAATAGGCTTATATAAGAAGGGGGGGGAAACCCCTTCACTCACTGGAGCATGTCATAATCTTGACTTTTTCAAACATAAATCTGTATCGTTTTCCTTATTTTAAACAACCCAGTAGTTTACCCTCCCTTACAGAGTAGAAGCTGTGATCCTTTCCATGGCCTTTTGTGATCTAACCCTCGCCCGCCTCTCTGGCCTGTCTCCTATGCTTTCCCCCTTGCTTAATAATCTCCAGCCATATGAACCTGGAATATCAGTCTCATTTCCACCTCAAGGCCTTTACACACTGGTTGTTTCTTCTGCCTGAGGTGCTCTTCCCTCATGTCTTCATGACTCTTCCTCATTTAAATCTCAGCTCAAAGGATTCCTCTTCAGGGAGACTTTCCTAGACACACTTATCTATGTAAAGGATGCCTTTATACCCTAAGACTTTGTGATTTCCATTAGTGGGTTTTGTATCCAATATAACTTATCACTGTTTGAAATGATTTTATTTATTCATTCATTTATTATCCATCTTTTTCTAATAGAACTAAGGCTCATGAGGACAGGGACTTTATTCCATTAACCAGGGTATCTCTGACATCAGACCCTACACCTGCCCATAGTAGATGCTTTCTAAGTATGTTCTGAGTGTTATAAAAAGCTAGTCCCCAAACACACTGCCTTGAAAATGTTTGAAAATTGGAAATTGTCAAGTGATGGAGCAGTGAGATTGAAATTCATTATTTCTCTTTGATTCTCTTTCTGAGGACATGTACAGATACACACACACACACACACACACACACACACACACACAGATTGATTTCAGTCAGCCAGTATTTATTGAGTGCCTACTGTTTGTGGCTTAACATGAAAATTTGGGAAAACAATCATTCTTGTTAGTGACTAGTTTCTCAGAGTCTATTAAAGCATCAGTTTAAGCATCAGCTCTCTAACTATGGTATGATTTAGCATTTTTGTTTTTACTCTAAAAACATGAAGCTACTTTAATTTCATTGCTAAATTTGTTTTGCATTGGAAAAAATGTAAATTGAATTTTGAAATGAGGTCTTTCCCAGTCTCACTTTCATGGTTTCAGGTTATCAAAGATTTTCTCTTTGTATGGCAAATAATTATAGTATTCATTTAGAAGTAGCCCCTGAGTAAAGCCATGAATCCCAAATTTTACTTTATTTTACTTTTTTATTATAATTGACAATTTATAATTGTGTAAATTTGTGGTGTATGAAGTGATGTTATAATTTATGAATACAATGCGGAAAAATTAAATCAAGCTAGTTAACATAGACATCACCTCAAATACTTAACATTTTTTGTGGTGAGAACATTTGAAATTTACTGTCTTAGCAATTTGAAATGCACAATACTCTGTTATTAACTAACCACGCTGTGCATTAGGACTCAGAAAAAAGAAAAAAACATATTCCTCCAGCCTAACTCAGGCTTTTTACCGTTTGGCCATCATCTTCCCATTCCTACACCCCTGCCTTCTGTAACCACCATTCTGCTCTCCGCTTCTGAGTTTGATTGTTTTAGATTCCACATATAAGCGAGGACATGTGATATTGCCTTTCGTGCCTGGCTTAATTCATTTATCATAATGTTCTCCAATTCTATCCATATTGTTGCAAATGACAGAATTTCCTTCTTTTTAAAAGCTGAATAGTATTCCATTGTGTATATATACCACTTTTTCTTTATCCATTCATCTGGTGATGGACACTTAGGTTGATTCCATTGTGAATAGTGCTGCAGTGAACATGGAGTGCAGACATCTTTTCAACAAACTTGATTTCAACCCAGAAGTGGGCTTCCTGGATCATATGGTAATTCTATTTTTAGTTTTTTGAGGAACTTCTATATTGTTTTCCATAATGGTTATACTAATTTCCATTCCCACCATCAGAGTATAAGGGTTCCCTTTTTTCCACATCCTGTTTATTCAAGGCAATATATTATCATCTAGATCTGCAGTCCCCAACCCCTGGGCCATGGACTGGTACTGGTCCATGGCTGTCAGGTACCAGCCTATAGAGCTCTACTGCCCCACCCCTTGCCTCCATCCATGGAAAAATTGTCTTCCAAGAAATTTAGGAAGTCGGGTGGGGGTGGGGGTGGGGGCTTCATCTATGTTTACAGCCACTCCACATTGCTTGAATCACCCTCCCAGACCTTCCCCCGCACCATTCATGGAAAAATTGCCTTCCTTGAAACCTGTCCCTGATGCCAAAACATTTGGAGACCGCTGATCTAGATCATCCAGGACCTCTAGTAGATTATTTAGTTTTAGGGGATTTTAAAGTGGACACTCATGCCTTGGTACAGTGGTTCTCAAAAGTGTGGTTCCTCAGACCTGTAGCATCAGCACTACCTGGGAACTTGTTAGGAATGCAAATTCTCAGGTCCCCCCCTCTGGACCTACTCAATCAGAAACTGTAGGGGTCAAATCCAACACTCTGCATTTTAACAGGCCCTCTAGGTGATTCTGATACTTACTAAAGTTTGAGAATCATGGCTTAGTAAATGTTAAAGGTTCAAGGTAGCCTGATCCCACAAATCAGCCAAATGGCATTAATTATTAGCCTGGTAAGCCCACCTCCTTTTCAGTCACTGAGTTTGATTGGTTCACTAAGGCTAGGCTATAAAGTTATTTGCTACATTGATTGCCACATATTGACTTTGGGTTGTTTATATTTCTCTGAACCTGTCACTGTAATGATTTGCCAGGACTCTTAATAGGAACAGGCCATGGTTTTTTTTTGCACCCACGGCTTTCTGAGTCATTATGCCCTCCTGGATAGAATTCTCTAGGTACTGGGCATGCCACTCATGTACTTTTAATGAGAGAGCTGTCACTGTTGGATCACAGGGAACCTTCAGGGGCATTTAGTCCATTCCAGCTTGGTTTACATGTAGAGAAATTGAGCCCCTATGAGGTTGTGCTTTGCTCGATGTTGCACAGCTAGTTAGGGGTAGAGGCAGGATTTCAGGTCTCCTGACTCCTTCCACTGTACCAGGATTCCTTTCCTGCAGGAGGACAGAGCTGCAGCTTGTTCTGTGACTGTAGGACATTCTTTCCTACTGAGAGTTTTTTCTTTTTAAAGAAAAAAAGCAAATAGAGAAAAGCCAGGAAGTTCTCATTGAAACTAATAAAAATGTCTAAAGAGAATGAAAAAATCAGCTTGAGAACTTTGGTATGGAGGAAATAACCTGACATTAACTGTTTTAATTATAGTTGTTGCATTGAGCTTATCAGTGTGGGAAGAGGGAGCATTTGAGTCTTACAGGGAAGTGGGATATGGACAGCAAGATGACCCTCTTCCTGAATGTGCCTGTTCAGGCTGGCATCCTAGTGACTGCTTGTGTGATCCCAACAGCTGTCATGGAGATGGGTTGGACTTAGAAAGAGACCTGGGTCCTAGGCCCAGCAATGCCACCAGCTGGTAGTGTGATGCCCCATGAAGAGGCCATGTAACCTTCCTGACCATCACTTTCTGGTAAATGGGTATAATATCTACCCTGCCCATCCTAAGAATTGCCAGGTAGTGGGATCAGTGTATCTCAGAGGTTAAGAGCACAGTCTCTGGATTCAGACTCCCTAGGTTCAAATTCTGGCTAACTCATTGGTATGACAATAGGCAGGTCACTTACTGTCTCTGTTCTCTCACCCGTGGAATGGGTATAATGAAATTAACTGCTTTATAGGATTATTGTGAAGATTGAATTAGTTCATCTACATAAAGTGCTTAGGACAGTACCTGGTGTTTAGTAAGTGCATTGTGTTAGCTGCTATTATTATTACTATTAGTATTTAAAAATTATTATTTTAAGGATGAGATTTCTGTAAACATGTCCTCAAGTGATTCCACCACTTGATACAGTACTGGGCAAACAAAGTGCTCTTATGCAGTAATTGTTAATGGAGGAGTTGTTCTGATATCCAGCTTGTGCCTGGGCTGCTGGTCTTGATGCCCAGGATGGGCAGCCTCAGAGCCTGTGATATACACAGTTCATGCATAAAGTGGTGTGGCTAGAGGAGACTCAGAGGTGGGAACTTTTCAGTTTTGCTCTCAAATATTTATACATGAACCATCCTAGGAGATGGACATCTTAATAAGCTCTAAGAAAGAGCTCATGAACTTCAATTTTGGTTTTTAATTGTTTGACTAGGTTTCTTTCTATCTTGCCTTTCCAGTTGTTAGGACTCTTGATACGTATTTTGCTAATGAAAATTCCAACTCTAAAAGCTAAACAGTCAATCAAGATATTGTAATTGTCCAGCAAGTGAGTGGCAGACTTCTTCCTCTCCTGGCTGAGATCAGTGAATGTTTCTACTAGTGCTGGTTTTTTTTGAATAGTCTGTTTTTGGGAGAGACTCAGGTGGTAAAGTGGTAAAGACACTTTTTCATTATCTCTCAGTGGGACTGGGGGAATCAAGAGTTTGAGAATTTTTGGTTTTTCTATATGTATAAAATTTTCATTTTATTTATTTTGATCCTCCCTCCTCTGTAATCGCTATTCATGATCTACTCTTCATTTTTATGTAAGCTCCTAAAAGTTAGAGATTATGTTTAACTCATTTATCTGTGTATTTCATTTATCCTTTTTTTCTAGATCCTATTGTGGTTCTTGGTTCTTAACTTTAGTTTGTTGAATGAATATTGCCGACATTTCTGATTACTTCTTGAAGTGGCCTGTTTTAAAACTTCACCTGAAGGCTAAGTAATTCATTAATATGGTGACTTAGTATTTACCTTGTATCTTTCTAAATATCCATTGATGAATCCTTACATTGCTCATTGGAAGTATCCAAATCCCAAGATGATCTGGCATGTCATAGATATTATAGCTTTATTTTCTGACCGTCATTGGGAGATACAGAGGTAACAGCTGGGGATATTGAAGCACAGAGAAATACGAACATCATTCAAGACCACTAAAGCAGTTATTGTGGGAAGAGACTTTTGGGATGAGCTTCTGTGCTAGAAGCCAAAAGATGAAAAACTGATTAAAACTCTAAAGGGAAACCCAGATCAGGTCGGATGTGGGAATGAATGTTGATCTGGATTGTATCACACTTCTTTGGTGCCTGAGGGTTATGATTAGTGACTTATTTCTAACATACATTTGTTTTTATTTTTAGCATTACAATGTCGGGATGGCTATGAACCCTGTGTAAATGAAGGAGTGTGTGTTACCTACCACAATGGCACAGGATACTGCAAGTAAGTTTTTATCTTCATATATTTTCTTTTTACAATAGAACACTGAACAAGATTTGGTTCTACTCCTCTATGTTTAATACTTCTGTGAAATGCTACTAGTTCTTAAACTTTATTTCTTTCTTATTTTTTTAAAGAGATAGAGTCTTACTCTGTTGGCCAGGTTGGAGTACAGTGGTGTGATCACAGCTCACTGTAACCTAAAACTGCTGGGCTCAAGTGATCCTCCCACCTCAGTCTCCCAAGTAGCTAGGACTGCAGGCGTGCACCACCACACCCAGCTATTTTTTGTTTGTTTGTTCTTTGTAGAAAGGAGGTCTCACTATATTGGCCAGGCTGACCTTGAACTCTTGTCCTCAAGCAATCCTCCTGCCTCAGCCTCCCAGAGTACTGGGATTACAAGTGTGAGCCACTGTACCAGCCTGGTTCTTGAACTTTCCTGATGCAATTTTTTGTATGGTGTGAGGATGAAAGGATGTGGATGTTAGATAAATGGATAATACGAACTTCTTATTATCTTACTCTTATCTTTTTTCATTCTGAAAAAAGACTTCAGTGAGTCGCTAATTATTATACAGGGTATCACAAAAGTTGCCATACGTAAGGAAAATGAGAAATTGTAGCTAAATGTACCTTTATTTACAAAATATTCATTACAAGATTTTACAGAATTTTTCCTTTGTATGGAGACTTTTGGGACACTCTGTATATTGAATACATTCTCTTGAATTTTTCAGTTTAAAGCGTAGTCTTAGAATCTCCCCTCAACATGTTAGCTATCATCTTGCTTTTAAGTCAAACCAAGCAGATATCAACTGTAATTCTGCTCAGTATAAGTGAATGTTACAGTCATATGAAACTTTTTTCTGGTGTAAAAAATCCAGTTCTGAAAGAGAGAGAGGGAGGAAGATGTATCCACATGTGTGGGGTGGGGAGGGCAGAAGGGGCTGTGGGTGCACATTATTATAAGGGGTTAAGAGTGAGGATGAAGGATAGAACTGGGGAATGTGGGCTAGTTCTTAGCTCAAGAGCATTTTTTTCTTCTTTTCTCCAACCGTCCAGTCTAGCCAGACTTTTTGTTTGTTTGAGAAAGGCTATGAGATAAATAGCTTCTCTAGATTTCCTACAGACCATTTTTTTCTTCTACATCGATGAAAATTTTCAATGGGAATATATATTCATTCTGTTTATTTCATGGAAAATGTTGAGAAAAGGTTTGATAATATGAAATTTCTCTTCTTTTTCTTCACTTTTATGAGGTATACATACTTTGCTTTGGTGGAAGTACTTGCTTGATAAGCATTTTAAATGAGTTTATCTAACACATTTTTGTTTTTTCTCTGGGTATTTAATTGAATACCAAAAATACTATTATGAATTTTTTTTTTCCAATCAAGTCCATTCTGATACCAGAATCTAAGTTCTTTAATGTCATAAACAAGATTTTTTTTCCAAGTCAGAAACAATTTTCTTCACCAAAGTGAAAATATTTTAAGCTGTGATGATAGTAAAGCTTAACAATAGGTTGTTTGGATTGGAATAAAGATAACATTAGAAATGAAAGTTTTTATATAACTGATTATGGGCTGCTCACTTAGTTTTTCTATCTGGGAGAAAAAAAACATGTGGTACGTTCTCCTCTAAGAATGGAAAAATGACTGAAGATAATAAGGGAGGGAACTTAGTACCTTAGAATTGGCTACTGAACTCTTATTTAGTCTCTTTGTGGCATCTGGTGCCTTAGGTGCTTTCTTTATTCTATTACTCAGCTCTCTTTTGGTAGTTAACCCCTTGCATTATGATCACTTGTTGATGCATTTGTTTCTGCCACTAGATTATGAAGTCTCAATCTTAGGCTTTTTTGTATAGTTAATGCCTAGTACAGTGCCTGGTATATAGCTATTGCTCAACAATGTGTTTCTGAACTAAAAGGTGCTTAGTAGATATCATCATTCACATGTCTCTTATTCACTTTCCTTAATTAAGAAGATACTGGTTCTCTCCTTTGAGAATTTTATTTGTTCCTCATAGTATTCAAGATGATAATGCCATATAGAGAGGCAAGTTAGCTCTGTTTGGAGATAATGCAACTTAATGACTTATGCAGGGAGAATTTCAAATAGGTTCTAAATGTTGGCCTATATATTTGTGGTCTGACGTGGGGAGAGAGGGTTTCTAGGGGAGACCAATTTCTGAGTACTTACCAGGAGAGGACACTAAGGGTCACTTTTGGGAGGAAGCAAATTTGTGGGTTGCTAGCCTCAAACTCTCCAGCCAAGGTCAAGGAGACAAGGCCGCCCTCAGATTCTGAAAGAAACACTGCTAGGGGGCAAGGAACTAACTTTGCGGTTGATCAAAATAGAGCTGCCTGTATTCTGTCCCTGGATACTTGTTAATTGTTGACAGGCTGGAATACTTATGGATATACTTCTGAGTGTGTCTCTCAGGTATCTTTCAACCTTGTTGAGAGGGAAACAAGCTCCTTGAGAAAGGGAGAATAAGAAGAAAAATTGGTGAGGTCATCCTTTTGGGAGACCTAGATGAACAATCAAACTTGTGAAAAGAAAGTATTTCCCTACCTCAGCAAAAGTAATATTAGCATCTTCAGGAGTGGCAGGGTCAATGTAACTGGACACAGGAAAAGCAAGAACTATATCAAGGAGGCCAAGTCAATCATTTCTACAATGCTGTGCCAGTCTCCACAGAATTTTAAGCAAAATCTTAAGCAAAAATAAAGTCTGCTTAGCAGACCTTTCAGGATATTTTCACCAACCTTACATTTTTCCCTGGGGAAAGAAGGTAATTCAGCTTGTTCAGTAAATATTATTTTTACCACAATAGTAAATAGATATTAAAACACTTAGAAGGTTTATAAAAATTATATCAGGCATGCAGAGCATGTGATTATCTTTTTATTCATGAGATTGCTCAGTGGATTAAGAAAAGAAGGTTGAAGCCAAATTCCTTTTATGGGGGAGTGGGAATTGGTGGAAAATGTTTTAAAGTAGAAGGTATCTGACTAAAGAGTATGATGCTACTGATTCATCTAAAATATAATGATTGTTTATAGAAATTATAAAAGTCCTTGATAAGATCACATTGACAGATGAGGATAAGTACTTTTTAAAGATTAGTTTTGCACTCAGCTCAACTGTTTTTTCTCACTGTTCAGAGCCTAAGTACCCAGTCAGTGATTAGATTTTGATGCCAGACAAGGAGAACCTGTGTAATCTTGCATAAAACTCAATTATTGCTGCTAAATAGCTGCTGTCAGGTCTTAATAAAACCCTCTCACTATAGAGAGATAAGACATTTTATTCTTTCCCTTGTCCTACTGGGAGGTATAAATATATAATTAACTTTGGATGTCATTAATCACTTTCAAGTTGTTTGCTTTGGGCTTTCAAATGTAAACCATTCCAAATCCCAATTTGATTAAAAAATCATGGGCAATTCAAGTTCACTGGGATGCTGGGGGTAGGTGAGGTTATGACTTGTACAGTTTACAAAATATGCATTTTAAGGACATATTTATTGTAGTTAAAATCCTTGTCTGCCACTTCTTAACATCTGGGTTTTCTGTGGGTGTGTTTCTATCAACTGCTCTTTCTCTTGACCATGGGTACAATTTCCCTTCATAGGGGTGGTAGTTTTTAATTATTTACTGGACATTGCAGGTGACTCATTTTAAAGTTTATCTTCCACTAAAGAATGTTGAGTTTTGTCCTAATAGGTGGTTATATTATTGGCAGATCATCTTTATCCTATGGATGCTTGGTTTTAGGTTTTGTTAGGGTGGGTCTACTTCTGTTTTGCCCTTGGTCCAACCACATAAATCTTAGTCCTGGGATATGGTCTTTATTCCCAAGATTTGACCCTTCCAGGAGCTCAGTGAAAAGTATGAGGAATTTGCCAAGCTCTGGAGTGTTCATCAAGCCCTTCTAATTTGTCAGGACTTGAATTCAAACCTCTGTCTCCCCAGCAGCAGGAGCTGTCTGCTCAGTCTTTTCAGCTTCCCAGCTCTTGCTTTCTCTTGGGTTTCTGAATCTCATCTTGCTCATGCGCAGCCAGGAATCATTTAAGGATTTGAGCAGAGCTGTTGGCATACTTTGAGGCTACCCCTTTGTGGTTCTGTCTTTTCCAGGATTTTTCCTCCTCAAATTCTAGCTGCTGTAACTGCTCCAGATATTTCTGACACCTCAGCCCAATAAGACTTCCATTTTCTGCTTGCACAATATTCCTTTTCTGCTGCATGACTGGGGAGTACCTTAAGGGGGAAAGCTGGCTGTATAAATTGGGTTTCATGTAGTTCGCTTCCTTTTTTCTGAGGCTTATATCCTTTCCAGTTTCTGCTTTTGGTTGCCCTCTCGATGCCTTTAATATTTTGTCCAAAGTTTAAAATTGTTAAGAGCAAGATGTTAGTCTGATGTAAGTTACTCTGCCACCATTTTTAATAATGAAAATTGGAAATATAAAGGGGTTTTTCAGAATTTCCTACATACCACTTAGGAGGTATCTAACACAGTGTTTGTGAAACAATGGAAAGTCTCTATGAGTTATACAGGCTCCTGTGGATGGATGCTTGCACTTGAGAATCTCTACTTTTTACCAAAGTGCCTATCTAAAAACAACATTTTAAAGTGAATTGCTATAAGAATTATAAATAAATGTCACACATTATCTAAAACTTGTCTGCTAGCTGTGACATTGAACATTAACAGCTAACAATTTTCCTTGCCAGGATTAGGGAGGGGTAATGGTGGTAGTCCAGGCCTCTTGAATCCATCTAAGAATACTGGAGATATTGCTTTCTTTGTCCTCTTGTTGAATTTCTGTACAGTAAGTAGAGAATAGAGACACTCAGAATCTCTTAGAACCCAGCTTATAATGGAGGATGCATTGTCAGTGTTTTGTTATGCTGCTCCTCCAGAAAGACATTTTCAAAAGTCATGACTGACTCAACATTTTCCCCTTTCACTCACCTTGTTAGTGCATTCCGTGATATACAGGGGCAATGTCAGATCAAAGAAATACACAGGGAAAATATCAACTGTTAAATCACTTTCTTCCTCTGCTGAAACTGATTCTGCCAGCTTCTTCCTTCAAGTGGGGTGCTCTAGTTAGCAGAACATCATATATATAGTTTTTCTGGAAGATGCTAGCAGAAGCCTGGTCACTCTTCCATGGTTATTTTCTCATTTTAACATAAAACAAAGAATGCTATCTTTTGGTTCACTAAATACTTTTCGCAGAGTAATCTTTTTATTGAATGCGATGTTTAAGGATTTATTAGTTTAGGAGTTATTTATTGCATGCTATCTGTGTATACCCCATATAACAGATAAGTCTGTGGTAGCAGTTGCAATTAATTGGTATTGTTATCATATAATTTCATACTTCTTTGGGAAATCATAAATAATTATCAGTTCATTAACCTGAACTTCCTAGAGAGGTTCAGAATAAAGTGAGGTATAAAATAACTTACTATAATGTGGTCTTCTGTGCAGGAACCACCAGTAAATGGCAGGGCTAGGACTAGGGTGAGGAGAGTGAGGCACTTGCCTCAGATGGGAAATTTAAGGGGGTGCCAAAAAACTCAGTAAACCAAGGTCAATAATATTTTAATGCAATAGTTCAAAAAATCAAAATTAATGTAAAAAAGATGAAAATCACCAAATTTTAAGTAAAGAGAAGGTCAGTATTACTGATTTTTTTCTTTTGCCTCAGGATCCAGTATGTTCAAGCTGGCATTGGTGGGTGGATTAAGGCACCTGGAAGAACGTTGCCTGGTGATGTGGAGAGGGCATAGGTTTTTATGCCAGGTAGACTTTAGTTTGAGTTGTAATTCCTGTTAACAGTCGGATCTTTGGCAGATTAAAGACTATAATCCTAGCTAACATTTATTGGGCACTTATTATGTGCTAGAGTCTGTCCTCAGTTAAGCTCTTTATGTGTATTATTTTAGTTCTCATATGAGGTAGATAGTGTTAATATCCCTGTTTTACCAATGAGTATAAGTAAGCCAGGAGAAGTTAAGTAATTTGCCCAAGACCATAGTCTTTAGCTGACCTGAGATGTGCTTTTGCAAAATGGGCTATCATTCTGAATCTCAGTTTGCTTATCAATAAAATAGGACAAAATTACCTGTTTTAAAGTGGTAGTTCAAGCAGGACCTTCTGAAAAGAAAACGTGAAACATTTGAAAGTGTATGAAAGGTGGCTTTTTAGATCAAGAATATGATTAAAACTCTGCTTTATACAGTTCCTGAATTTAAAGTAGAGACAGTAGCATTAAGTAGGCCTGAGCATCTCATGTAATACTAGAACATTGAACCTACTTGTAGCTACATGAGTGTGCATGGGCCAGGCTTGGTGAGTGTGGCATTTCTGACAAGTGGGCTTTGACTTGAAAGCTCAGTGTAATTACTGTAGACAAAACACAAGAAGAGGGCAGTGAAGGTGGGGAGAGAGGATATTGTCTGTGAAAGTGTGCTTCAGTAGAGAAAACTAATTTGAAACTTCTCCCTTCTTTTTTTGTAATAGAACATAAGCAAGTCCAGACATTTTATGCAGCTGTGAAATTGAGACAGGTCAAATGCAATGACTTCTGGTAAATGTTACTGCCAGCACAAAAGTCACAAGTTGTTAAACGTGGCACCCTACATTTGCATAGTGAGTTTCAGATGTATATGTGTATGTCCTGCAAGGCCTTTCCTTGTTTAGGACTTGCAGCCTGGTCTCTTTGACAGTACCATTCCTAGGTGATTTTTATTATTAATACTTATGTGCTTTAAAAATCCTTTACAAGTACGGTAAGGGTGCATGAGGGGTCTTTCATAAAGGAAGTCTTGATTACCAGATTCTTACCAACACAGCAACAGAATTCTCATACTCTTTTCGACTAATCTTTATTCTTTAGGTTGAAACCTTTATATATTTCAGTGTTCAGTAGAGAAGTAGCAGAAGGTGGTTCTTAGGTTCTGCCTGTATCCTTTTGTCTGTCTTGGGTAACTGCCAATAAGTTAAATCAACTAATTTTGGCCTACAAACCTGGCGTTAAGAGATATGGGTTTAGTAGATTCTTTCAGCATAGTCTCCAGGTTAATCATAATCCTATGTGAAGTTTCTTTCTTATTGTTCAGTTGTGTCTTGTCAGCACCATTAATTTAATGTAGGAATTCTCTTTTTCTCCTTTTCCTTGTGACTAAGCAGAATGAGAAACATTTCAGGATCTGGAGAAGCTTAATTAAATCTTTCATTTTAATTTTGTCTGTGTTATCTCTTAATCAAGGTTAGCAAAGGAGTAGGGGATATCAGAATGTGATGAAAATGTAATTATCTAAAAATTTCCAAGCACTTTTTTATTTGTTAAGCTAGCATAAATGTGTGGGTGTGATGGAGGTTTTCATTAAGCCCTCTTCTCAACATCCAGTAGCTAGGAATTTTGTAGGTAGGTAATGAAGTTTAGTGTCTCCTTCTCTCCCCTGTCGTTGTGTGTGTGTGTGTGTGTGTGTGTGTGTGTGTGTGAGAGAGAGAGAGAGAGAGAGAGTGTGTACACATGTGAGCGTATTATGTGAGTATTTTGTTTTCATATTTGTCCTAGTTAAGTTTTACCTTACGTTCCAATGTAATGCAAATTAAAATTTCTCTTGGGTTTCCCCAAATTTTTTAGATCTATTTATTCACTGTCAGTAACCTTCACCAGCACTTAGTCTTCTGTGTCCAAAAATGTATTGCCGATTCTGACTGATGCCATCAGCCTTCCCTTATTAAAAATTAATAATTACTGTTTAAAATGTTCCTCTCCTAAATAGTGTCCTACTTTATGAAAAGGGGTTTACAAAAGAAAAGTGAAAGCAAAGACGAAGAAAGGCATTATTTAAGTGACTGGTGGTATTACTCAGTGAACACATTCAACCAGAACGTTCTATCCCATTTTTTTTCTTCATGTAAATATGAGGAGAAGGTAGGTGTTAAGGAGAAACTAGTCTGATCAGGATTTATGTAGAATAGTAGCATTTAGGGTATTGAATCTGTGTAGACAGAGGCTCCTTTCCTGTGGTCACTATCTATAATCCTGTATCCTGAACACTGATGGTTAGATTGATTCTGAAGCAGTATAGCATTCGCGCTGTTCGAACAAAAGTTTAGTTTTCATCACACTAGTATTTATTGAGCAGGCTACTATGATTGACCGCTGTGCTTAGTATGGTGAATAACCAGAAAAGCCCAAGAGGCCTGTGTTACCCGACTTCCTTATTCACAGTATACATACCTAAGGAGTGTCTGCCAGTGAATGTGGTGTTTCAAGACATGGTGGCAGTCCTCTGAAGTCTTGCTGTCTTCTTGGTGGGGAGATGAAGCACACATAGATGTATAAAATAAAACAGTCTCTAATTGCCCAGTGTAGTGGCACAGATGATAACTGTGGAGAATCAGACAAGAGAACAACTACTATGAGACAGAAGAGTCAAATCAGAGGATTTTTTTGGTGTACCACTTAGATTCTACATCTTAGAACATAGTGGTGTCTTAGGGGATAGCTAGGTAGAATAAGGATGGAGATAAGGGGCCTGTGAGACTAGAAGGGACTATTATTTCATGGAATAGTCATTACAAATTTCTTCATCGTTTTTTCTTAATGACATAGTTTCAAAACTTATCTACATCTTGGTTGCTCTATTCTGTCTATACTCCAGTTTGTGTGAGGTTTCACTAAACCAGTATGTGGATTAATCTAGGTTCACAGTGACAGGTAAGTGATTCAAAAGTCATTCCTTTAGTACATTAGCTTGAACGTTTGGAGGTAGAATGCCTGGGGGAGCGGGGGGGATGCAGGGGAGGACCAGGGGACAGGAAGAGAGGGCATCTGGGAGCAATTGCCTTCACTCCTCCAGACCTTTTTGGCCTTGACTGTTGTTTTTGTGCTATAGCCAGACAGAGCAGGCAGATAGGCTTGTGGCCATGTTTTGCAAGGAAAATCGGAAGCCAATAATCTCTAAGGCAAGAACAAAATAAGTTGGTATAGGGGGAGTGATAGAAAACAGGGTCAGTTTTCATATACTTCATAGTTCATTCTTTTCAGTTGAGAATTCAGGTATCTCAACCTCAAATGTCTTGTCCAACACATCATTGACCAGATCCAGTTCATTTGAGGGATCCAGAGTAAGCAAGCATGTGTTAGCCAAGTCTTTGGTTACCCCAGATTAGCTCAGGTCCTTTACTGCTTGTTTCTTCTGATTATATGGTGCATATCCAAACCTTCAATTATTCAGAACAAACCAGAGCTGCCTGTTCTGTATGGAAAACATTTGATAGTGGTTATGATTCTCTGGCCTAAACCATGAGGGCCTTAATCATTTAACTGCCTGTCACTTTAAGATTTTGAAATGCTGGGTCTTCTTGTATAAGCCAGACACATCTCTGTGAGGAGTTATTTTACTGGGCAACTTGCCCGTTGTGAAACCTCAGTCATCCTGAAAAGTATCTCAGGAACCTCCTTGACTTTAATTTTTCTATCTTAGTCATATTTGTGTATAATGGTTTTGGTGTCTGATTCTCTGTCTCATGTTGCTGAAACTTACGGCCATGAATTTCTGGGTCATTCCTAAAAATGGACAGAACTTGATTACTAATGAAAAGGTGACTCATTTCCTTCCAGGCAAAGGCTGATACTAACTATCAGGGTTCATAATTAGTCTCCACAGAGGCAAACTCTCTAATTATGGGACAGCACCTATTCTTTCTAAATTTTATAAGAATTAATGATAGCATGATGAGCTGGGGAAGTAAGATAGACATTTATGCTATGTTGAGAGGATACATAAAAACGATATCTGGGTAAAGGTCCTCCATTAATTTACTTAAGTGTTTGATTCCCTGCGAGTTTAAATTTAGTGCTTCTCTTCCCAGACCATTGTCTTACACACACATCAGTCATTTCTAGTCTTGTGTAATTTATCAGCAGGTCAGATTCCATAGAGACTGAAATGCTGTCTGCCATTCTCTACTGAAGAGAACAGGCTCCCAGGTTGGCCAGTTGTTTTGGGGAAGATAGTAAGGCCTTTCTGTCCCTTTTAAATTGAGGATTCCTTTTCATTCTGCTTATCTTGTTTAAATATATTGTTCCTTCTCCTTTGCTGCTGCTTTGCTTTCCTATGCTTCCTGTGAGTGGGTTGTGTAACAATTCATTTACATAAGCATTGTGGAACTATCTGTGCACTTAGAAGCATGATAGGTAGGCACTGTGAGGGATATAAATGAAGAGACACAGCACTATTCTTGCCCCAGGGAACCCCTGCTTAGAGTGGCCTAGCGGTCAAGGCATACACAACCGTGGACTTTTAAGCATTAACATCAGCGAGCATCATCACATCCTTGGGTGGTATTGCTGAGGGAGTACGAAAGCCAGGATTGTAGAGTCTTCACACTAGGTGGTTGAAGGGACTTGGGAGAGCACCTTTCTTACTTCCATTGTTTTATATGTGGGGAGCCCAAGGCTTAATACAGCTAAATGAATTACCCAGTATTACATAACTGATGAGAATGTAGCCTGGGACTAAGAGCTGTTTCTCCGGATGCCATTGAGATTCAGCACTATTTCTTTTTATTTATGATATCTAGATGAGTATAATTATTTTTGAATTAGGAATCTCTTCAGACCAAACAGTAAACTTTTAAAACTATCCTGCTTTTAGACATTTTTGGATTTCAGAATTTTGAAGGTGGTCATCTACCAACATTGGGGGATGGAAAGCAGGCTCCCACATTTTCTTCGTAGAAATCTTGTTTAATTTTCACTGCCAGTCTCTAAAGAATCTAGCAGTTCATGCTATTGAGGCCACTTTGTAGGATGTTCTATGACTCAGGGCTCCAGGTCCCTGGTGGTTCATGTAGTTAATCTTCTGTCAAAGACTAATGAAAGACTGATAAAAGTGAGAGAGAATGAAGACTCTGTGTGTGTGTGCACACACACACACACCTCTGTGTGTATGTTGGTTAACTTCATATATGTTTTTTGGGGGAAATGTAATTAAAAAATAGTCTACTCCATATGAGGTTGGCCCACTTTGAGTGATTTAGGGGTGAATGAAGCTTAAGAAGTACTTTATGTATATCAGGAATCTTGATTAGTTTTGAAAATCCTTTGGGTAAATAGCTCAGCCTAGTGGTTCTCAAACTTTGAGTGTAATTAAAGAGTCTTTTTAGGGTGTAAAGATTCCATGCACCCTTGCATTTTGCCCATTGTCTTGTTAAGAATATGAGCACTGAATAGTTGAAGCTTTCTATATGTCAGTCACTGTGTTAGGCACTGGGAGTGTGGTGAAGAATAATTCTTAGTCTATTAGGTAAGACAAATAATCATAATAAAGGCTAATAGTGATATGATCCATCAGGATTATGGAAACGGGGGGTGTCGGCTGTTTCTTAGAGGAAATACCATTTAAGCTAAGGCTTAAAGGAGTTTAAGGGTTTAACTATGAGAAGAGGATGGGGAAAAGTATTTTGGGCTGAGTAAACAGCATGTACAGAGGTCTAGAGGTGAGAAGTGGTACATTGTGGCATATTCTGGGAGCTGAAAGAAGGTGAGTTTAGCAAGAATGTAGCACATGAAAGAGATGATTTTGAGAAGAAGCCATTTCTCAGGCTGTTGTTCGAATACAATCTATAATGTCAAAGTCTGAGAATTCAAGAATTATTTTAATTATACCTTTATGTTTTAATAATTATAACAGCATCTACATATATTCAAATATGGGCAAGACACATTTAGTAGTTTAGAGAGTGATTTATAAGGATTGCAGACCCCTTGCAATAACTCTGCAGCTCATAGCTTGGGAACAACTGGCCTAAGTCATTCATTTTTGTCTGTTACATTGAAGGATGCTTTTTGTAAACTCGTGTGTCTCGAGTGTGTTCCCATGTTTTAATCACCAGTGGGTACTTTCTCAGGGATCAGTGCAGTGAAATATGGTAAGGTCCTGATTATGCTGGAAGACAGAGGAAAGACCAACTTCTGTTATAGCAGCAACGCAAGTCTTTCAACAGTGTTTGTGTGCCCCTGCCGGATCTTTCAAGTGATGATTGAAGAGACTAGGTGCTCAGCTCAGCCTTTGAGTTCTGATAAATGAGCTCAGAGGATGAACTGCTTCGATAAGGGCATTTGCTCAGTTCTTGTATACATAAAGCGTGGTTTCCCATTGCAGTGGCTACTGATTTTGGTCTCCAATGAAGATGAGTGAAGTTGTGAAATAACAGCTTTAAAGTCTGTACCACTTCAGCTTCTTTTTGGTTTGGATTTATTAAAATAGTATGCATTTATTGCTTTGTTTGGATGAAGGGGTGAAAAACCTGAACATATGTAAACTAAGTGAGGTGGAGTTACAGAAGATAATTCCCAGCCTCACAATTCCCCATGAAGTTCGTTTCCTGTGGGAAACTTTTAATCTGGAAGCATACAGCCTAATGTGGGAACCGAGATTAACATTTTCTGAAATACTTTTACAAGAAAAGCAGAAATGTTCTATCTGGGAAGCAGAATGTATGTAGTAGAAAAATGGGCTGCCCTGCAGTATGTAGTCTTTGTGTATTAGTTGTGATAACAAGTTTGTGTGTGGGGTGTGTGTGTGTGTGTGTGTGAGAGAGAGAGAGAGAGAGAGAGGGAGGGAGGGAGGAGACAAAAGAGAGATTGTATATTTGTCTTTGTTTCCATTGTATCAAATTGGTAAGGCCCTAGAAAGTGTTTCACCACAAACAGCCCAGTTCTGGGCCCTCCTCGATACACAAATACTTTTTTTCTTTTTTTAGTTTTTTGTTTTTCCTTCTTGCTGAGTAAGCTATAGTGTTTCCTATTTTTTTCTTTCTATTTTTGGGGGATGGGAGGAGAGAGTGGGAGTGGAACTGGGACTGGCAAGAAGAAGTCACCATGGCAGAGCTTCTTCCCTTTTCTTCCCCTCTTTACCGGGAAGTTAACTGGAAGTCTTCATGCATTTTTTTTTTAAACGGTAATTAGCATAACCCAGTTAGTTACCTTTACATAGAGTTACAGTATTAAAAATGTTGACAGTCTGATGAGATATCATGCTGGAGGTGCTGGGAGGAGGGAGGATGAGTTAGACCAGTAGGTGGACTGGGCTTCTTGAACTTCAGCCTAGGAGTTTAGACTTGATTCTGTAGGCCCTAGGGTATCTACGAGTTTGCAGCCAGAGCCTTGGGAATTGAATGTTATATAGGAACTTTCACTGGTTACAGCCAGCCTTGGCTGTTAGCAATTATTTTTATCCACTTTAACAGGGGAACACGGGAAGGGGCAGGAAACTAAGCTGGCATTATGGTCACAGGAAAGAACAGACTGATTTGGGGCCTTTTCAAACTGCAGACCTTTGTTACTGACCGATGCTTAATTTGGTTTCTGGGTTTTGTTGGTTTTTTCCCCTGCCCTTACCTCATTCACCTTAAC
Organism: Indri indri; assembly: GCA_004363605.1. Lineage (NCBI taxonomy): Eukaryota > Metazoa > Chordata > Mammalia > Primates > Indriidae > Indri > Indri indri. The sequence continues at coordinate 27,850 of RJWJ010021440.1, forward strand.
GA
>RJWJ010021441.1:0-27884 GCA_004363605.1 Indri indri
GGAATGGCACGTAGCAAGCCTAGGGGTCCATCCAGGAGGGTATTTGGAGCGAGCAAAGAGTATGTGTGGCCGGGGGGTGGGAGGGGGAGGCAGACGGTGGAGCAGGGTGGTGAGGAAGGAAGACCCCGGCCCCTCAGGGGGTGGGAGCCACTGAGAGCTGGAAACAGAAGGAACTTACTGCTTCTGACTCTTGATTGAGGTTACCCTCTTTTTATATTCCATTTCCATCTAAATATGAAAATATATTTGAGTAATTAATTCCGTCCAGTATAGTTTCTGGAAGGAAATTGTTCAAGTTCTTTGTCCCTCTTTGGACATGGAACTAAGGAGCCTCATATTCCGGAAAAGATATACGTATCCTTATTAAGTATTGCCAGATTATTTTGTTTTTTAGGAACTATTTATTGAGTACATTCCGTATGCATCACATTATGCTTGGTGTTTAGAGGGATTCATGAGAAAAAAACCAAGAGACTCTTCGCAAGAAGTTTAAAATTAGTGTGGGAAGAAAGTGACAATAAAGAGAAATATATGGGTAGTAGAAATAATAGTTACCATTTATTCTTTGCTATGTGCTGGTCACTTACATTAATCCTCATAACCTGATGAGGCTGTGTTATTCTGTTTTACTGTTAAAGAGAAGACAGGTCAGAGTGGCTCAGTGACTTGCCCAGTGACACACAGCAAGAATGGTTTTGTGCTGGGGTTTAAATCTGGGCCTTTCTTACTCCAAAATCTCTCTTTTCACTGCTGTGCGTACTACCACCCGAGATGAGATATCTGTTTTTAAAGAAGCCATTGAGTCTTGGCATATGGCAGGTGCTCTACGAATACTTTGGAATTATTGATTGCAATATAGTAATAGTGGCTAATATTTTTTGAGTTATGTCTGCAAAGCTGTTCAAGTACTCGATGTCTAGTAAACTGTTCCCGTCTCACAATAATCCTATGAGGTCGGTGTTATTACTAATTTTCTCTTTTTTGCTCTGGAGGAAATTAAGGCATAGAGGGGGTGAATAAGTTGATCAAACCCACACAGAGCTAGATTTTTTAATTAAACATTTTATTTTGAGATCATTATAGATTCACGTGTAATTGTAAGACATAGTACAGAGAGATCTCATGAAGCCTTTACCAAGTTTCCACCAATGGTGACATTTTGCAAAGCCGTAGTACAAAATCATAACCAGGATATTGACATTGGATACAAACAATCAAGACACAGAAGCTTCCAGGATTCTTCCACTGTGCCCTTTTGTAGCAAACCCACTTCCCTCCTGTTCTCACCCCCTGCTTTAACGGCGACAACTTGTAATCTGTTCTCCATTGCTCCCAGTTTGTCATTGCAAGAATGTTACATAAATGGAATCATACAACATGTAACCTTTGGTGATTTTCTTTTTCACTCATAATTCTCATCCAGGTTGTTGCATGTGAAGTTGTCCATCCCATTTTATTGCTGAAAAGTATTCCACGGAATGGGCGTGCCACAGTTTGTTCAACAATTCACCCGTCGAAGGACATGTAGATTGTTTCCAGTTTGGGGCTCTTAAAAACAGAGCTGCTATAGGTATCTGAGTGAACATAAAGTCTTATTTCCCTGGGATGAATGCCCAGGAGTTCAGTTGCATGTTTATTTTTTAAAGAAAATGCCCAGCTATTTGGTACAGAGTAGCTATATCGTTTTACATTCCCACCAGCAATGTATGAATGATCGTTTCTCTGCATCCTCACCAGCATTTGATGTTGCCACCATTTTGTTATTTTAGCTATTCTGATAGGTGTGTGGTAGTGTCTTATTGTAATTTTAACTTGCATTTCCCTAATGACCAATCCTGTTGAACATCTTTTTTGTGTGCTTATTTGCTGTCTGTTTATCTTCTTTAGTGAAATGTTTCTTCATGTCTTTCGTTCCATGTTTTATTTGGGTTGTTTGCTTCTTTACCGTTGAGTTTTGAGAGTTCTTTACACGGTCCTTTGTGGGATATGTGGTTTGCAAATATTTTCTCCCACTCTGTAGCTTATCTCTTCATCCTCTTAACAGGGTCCTTCAAGAGCAAACGTTTTTAATTTTAATGAAGTCCAATTTATCTTTTTTTCCTTAGTAAAAAAGGTTTCAGAGTATTGAGTGTGGCTTTGAAACGTTGAGACATTGTCTATTATCGTGCAGGGGCTGTCATTCAGAATAGGGGATGATTCAGAGTGTGTAAGTGCCAGGAAGACAGGATAGAGCAGCTTGAGGAAGTGCACTTACCACTGTCTGGAGATTTGTCCAGCAGGACGCAAACACCACGAGAGAAGACAATGTTTCTGCCTCTGTTCCCAGCCCTGGCGTAGCACACAGGAGGTGCTCAGTAAATAGTTTTTGAATGAATGAGCGGATGATCCGAGCTCTAACATTCCATGCAAGGGTCGGTTATCTCCAATACAGCTAAGCTGGGCGATGTCCCTGCTCTTGTGGCTGAGGGACAACGTCTCTGCTTAATCAAGGCCATGTGGAACTGCACGGTGGTCTTCTTGCAGACTTTGTAGCTAAGATGCACCTCCCTTCCTACATACCTGCTCCCGAATCCTTCCCCGCCATTTAACATGTGATTATTTTAGATCTTAGCGGGTGAGGGTGGGAGTCAGAGAATGTTTTTCAGCAAGGAAATTCCAGCAGCCAGCCATGCAGAATGTGGGGCGTGAGACTTCCAGGTGGGGGATGGGGGCCATCAGAGAACAGCGAGAAGACCTGTGTGGCTGGAGCAGAGAGCGTGAGTTGAGTGGTCAGAAAGGCTCATGGGGCCAGATTACGCCGGGCTTCGCCAGCCATCATGAGGAGACTGGATTAGGTTCTCATCCAGGGCGTTCCCAGTGGCCTTTGAGAGGCATTGTCGGATTTAAGCGTTTTCCCATATATTTGAACCTCACGGGGTAAAAAAGTCAGATGTGTTTGTTCCCATTTTAGGGTTGAAGAAAATGGAAATCCAAGAGGTTGGAGGGCTAGAATCGAGACCCTTCGACGGCCCATGCATGGGGCTGTTCCCTCTTAATGCTGCCTCCCTCGTGGCTTAAAGGTGGAGTGTCCCCGAGTTGGGGGTCTCCCCTTGAGAGGCCCTGAGAGGCTGACTGCAGCGAGCCCGTCCTTGGATAGGTACAAAGCAGCCATCTGGTTTGCGCCTTGGTCCCATCACTGGAGTATCATATTAAATACTTAGTTTCGGCCGCCACCCTTTGGGAGAAGGCGGAGAATTTGGAGAGGAGATAAAAGGATGGGTACTGTTCCCATGGGAGAACACGAATGGAATTGAGGGGTTTGTATTTCTTCCAGCCCCACCCCCAGCTGTCCCCCCGAGAAGCAGGGGCGAGTGGCGGGGCAACAGTGATCCTCAAATAATTGAGGTTTCTCCACCTCCAAAAAGACTGAGCTGCAGAGGGAGAACCAAGTGTAGTAAGTTATTTTTCTTAAAAGGTTAGGCACAGGCTTTCACAAGGACACCCTGACCTTTCGCAAGCTCTTGGCTCTCTGAGGCCGTGGTCCTGGTAGTTTGAAGCCTGCACACAAAGAACATTTCCCGGGTTTGGCACAACCTGCCCCTGTGTCCACTGGCGGGAGTTTTGTGCTTGCTTCTTGAAGAGTGACTTTCAGTCCCAGCATGGCTGGAAGCAGCTGTTTTCTATCCTGCTGAGCAATTCCTTCCCAGGCCCTCGTGTCCCAGCCTCGCCTTCCTCATCTGCGTCCGTGCTGTTGCCGGCCACGCGATACGGCGTGCGCAGTGATTCATTTGGGAGAGAAGAAAATACAACCAAATAAATCCCATCTGGTTCGTCAGGAGACACCTCCAGACAGACAGATGCCCCCCCTGGCCCTGCTGGCAGCTGTTTTCAGCCATACGACAGCCCCCAAGGGACCATCCCTTTGTTCCCACTGCTTGTCCTTTAAGCAGCGGCTCAGTAGAGGCAGAGCGCAGGGTGGGAGGCTGCTCAGACCATCCCATAGCTCAGTGGCACGGGGACCAAGGGACCCTTGTCCCCTGTCCAGCTGGAGCTGCATATCCCTTTCCTGCTGCCAGATCCCATCCTGCTCAGGAGACTCTCTGCCCGGCCTTTCGGGGCAGCCTGGACAACCTTCCACTCCCAGGCGAATGTCACCGTGATTCTCGATGTTCTCATCATGCCGTGTTCCGCGCCCTTGCAGCTGGAGCCTGGCGCAGCTGTTCTTCCTGCCAGCCCATCGGCTTTCACTTCTCTGCCTCTGGAAGGCAGCATCTCAGGGTTTTCCATGGTGGGGGGGGATCTCACCTTACACGAGCCTCATGTTTCAAGGTCACGCTGGTAGCCGGGATTCTGGCCATGTTCAGTGGGACTTGGGTGACAGCTTAAGCAGGAGATGAGCATTTGTTTCGTTCCCGTCTTTGTTCGTTCCGTTGTTCACTCATCCATTTGTTCTGCAGGTGCCACGCCCTCCTAGCGAGGAGATAGGATACAGCAGTGACCAAGACAGGCAAAGTCTCTATTTTGATGGCGTTTGTGCTGGAGAGTGGAAGAGCAGGAAGGAAGTGGGTAATAAATGAGATCATTTCGGAGCCGATAGGAGGAGGAGGGTTGGGGGGCTGGGGAGGCCCCTCCATGGATTGTGTACAGAGAGCCCGCACGTACCAGCTCCAGGAATGCGCGGGTCTGACCCGCAGTCTGCGCGCGGTGGACAGCACCAGTGAGAATGGTCGTCTCCTGGGACTTCCCACCCACTGGACATGTTCACTTTCCACTCTTTTCAGGAAACTCACTGCCCCTTTAATAAATGTTTTAATAAACGTAATCAGCAAAGCATGTGAGTTAGTGCAAAACTGTTCAGACTTCACCACTGGGAATAGATTAGATATAAAGTGGTATTTATTCACCAGTTATTTGCCGAGTGCCCTCTAAGCCCTTGGCCCCGTGCAGGAGATCCTGTCCTCAAGGAACTGCAGTCTGGGGGCGGCTGGAAGATGAAGGGCCCCCCAGAATCCTCCTGGGGAAGGGGGTGTCTGTCTGCCTTTCAGGTCTGTAGATTCATGGCCTGCAGATGTCAGCAGTCAGTAAACATGAAACCTGCATATTTTCATGTGGCAAAACCGATTTTATTTATACACCTTAGGCAAGTTGAGAGTAGAAGCAATGGTCTGCAGAACTAAAGGAGGCTTTTTATCTTATAATCATTAATTCTTTTCTTCCTTTCTCAAAAACGTGATTCCTCATAAAAGCCAACGTTACACTTTATATTTAAATGATACTCCATTGACCGTTTTATTAGTAACAATTCACTGTTTAAAATGCATATTTCAGTAATAAGAAACAACTCACTAGGCTCGAAAGAAAACCGTCCTATTTAAAGTAGAAGGAACCTCTCTCTTGAACACTGTGGAAGTTTCTTCATCTGGACATTTTAAACACTCTACAAATAGTCCTTGGAGTTTTTTTCTTATACAATTGTGATAAAATACCTATAACATAAAATTTACCATCTTCACTATTTTGAAGTGTCCAGCTTTGTCGCTTTCAATGCATTTCACATTGTTGTGTGATCAATCACCACTGTCTGTCCACAGAACTCATTTCATTTTGCAAAAAAGCCCTTGGAGTTGTTGCAGCTTCTCTTGCTAGTAGGTGTAGTTTAGTTACCTAAGGCACTACGCTAGGTATTTTACAGATCTTATCTGATCGAATTCTCACCATAATCCTACAAGGTGGGGGCGTATTATATACATGGTTTTTACTGATGAGAAAACAGGCTGAGATGGGTTAAGTAACTTGTTTCAAGTTGTGCGACCGACAGATGTTGGAGTGGGCATTTGGCCCCAGCTTCTTCCAAAGCCGAGGCTTTCTCTGTTGTTCCCCAGTGATTTTCAGTTAGAAACTTCGATTCTGGCATCTTGCCTTCTGTCAATAACTGTTTGCAGCACAGATCAGAATACTGTTCACATTTTCTCAGAATCCTGGGCATGTTTCCTTTGTACTTAGATTTCCTTGCTCAGTAAATATGAGACGCCCTGAGCACCCACAGAATAGGCATCTGTAAAAGCAGTTAAAAATTAAAACCATACTTTCTTTTTGAAGATTTGGAAACCTATAGCTCTAAAATGGGAGTACTGTATATATCTCTGGAATGTTCTTCCCCCTCTGGAAAGTCATGCATTGCATCTCAGCTCTCGTAGGGGGAAGTAAATCTTTTCACTGTTAAATTTACCTTCCTGCCCATTGAAGATGGCATTGCGTCTTTCTTTTATACAAACGCACGGACAGACGGCGTATGTTTACTTCTGAATCTCATCTTTGGCTGGGCCGGGGGTGTGGAGGCAGGTCATGGAAATGCCAATATTGTGGAAGGTGCGAGGAAGGGTTCCTGATGTTGGTGTTTCCGGACTTGCTGGTGTAAAGGTGCCTCGATTTGGGGTGGGAGGGACAGTGAGCATAAAATCATGCAAATACTAGTAATCTCTCTTATTCTTGGAAGACAGAGTCTGTTAAGGAACACGGGGCGGCATCAGCAGGAAAGCATCCTTGCGCCCTTACCCTTTGTGAGCGGTGGTGCTATATTAAGGCATATCACTCAGCTGGGAGCACCAACCATATGGCAGGAGAGGGAAGGAAATGTGTTCTTTCTCGAGTTCGACATGCAAATAGGAGGGAAAGCACTGCAAGGCACAAGCTGACTTCTCATCTCAGAGAGCAGAGGGAGGCACCCCAACACCCGACCCAGTAGCCTCCTCGTAGCCCCCCACCTCCAATGACCAGAGGCAGCAGGATGGGTGGGGGTCTTGGGGAGGGTTCCAGAGACCCTCATGGCAAGAGGGGCCTTGGGAAAGGTGGTCCTGCTGGGTTTGCTGGAACCTCCCTCCCAGCCCCCCAGGAACAACTCACGCATTGACTGGAAGTACAATGGAAAGGGCCAAGCTCCTAGAGGATTTTCCATTTCTCCAGTGTGCAGATCCAGAGCTGCCCCTGCCTGGCCCTCCTCGGGGACTTTCACTGGCTCTGCGTGGACTCCAGGCCTGCCTGCTCTCCACCGTCTCGCCCTTGACCATGGCTTCCTCCCCGCTCATCCGCCCAGCCACCTGCTGCGCCCAGTGTGCGGAGCTCTCTGCTTCCTCCGGCCTCTTGCCGAGGCTGTTCCCCGTGCCTGGAGGACCCCATGTTCCTCACCCCCTTGAGTTGAGCAAACCCCACTTGTCCTTCCTCTCTCTCAGGAAACCTTCCCTCGGCCCCCGACCCTGGTAGGGCCCCCCTCCTGCAAGCTCCATCCTCTCTGGTCGCAGCCACAGAGGAGCCTGGAGGCTGGAGTCTCCTCGGGCAACCTGCAGGTTTGAGTCATTGTCATGGCCTCAGGAAGTGTTTGCCGAGGGGATGGGCCACCGCACCCCAAGTCTGCTGCGCCTTCCTCCCTGCCTCCCCCTCGCTTTGTGTCATCACGTCTATAAACCTGGAAGAAGAGTGGTGGGGGGAGGCGAGGCTCCCTCTCCTCCCTCTAAGAGCGGGGGAGTGTCTGTCTGCTGAAGTCCCCGTCCTCCCATCCCTGCTCTTTCTTTCATTCCCCCCTTGGAACGTCACCTTCACAAGGGCAGGGAGCTGAGGCCTGCAGTTCCCAGCTTTGGCTTTAATCCATAGCTCCTTCTCGGGACGTGGCAACGCTCTGTGTCCGTTCGCCGAATGGATGAATGAATGAATTCATTCAGTGGGCAGCGATACGTAGGATTTCCACGTCAGAAAGAGAACGTTCTCTCTCTTTCTCTCCCCACCCCCACCCCCTCTCTTTTTGCCTTGGAAATGTGGAGAACAAGCTTTTCGAAGGATGTAATCAGAACCAGAAAGGGCTCTAAGCTCTCCCCAGGGAGCTCCCCCCACCTCCAAGGAAACCTGAGACCTCCCATCTACGTCATCTCTAGCACACACTCACATGCAACCTTGTTTTAAAGGAGATCTAGTGTGTATTTACTGTGTATCTAACATTTTGTTTGGTTTTGCAGTGTCATCTGTTTATTATTTGTTTGATTATATTGATTTGCATACTATTGCTTTAACTACCAGATAATTGAAGCTCTTAGGTATTCCTCATTATCATACTCCCTGGAAAAGGATTGTTATTAATATTTAGCAATCAGATGACTAGTGGATACATATTCCTAATTCGGGGATTCTGTTTGTCTCCTGGGGTTCAGGTGGAGACTTCTCTGCACCTCAGATTCTAGCGGGAAACTGTCTCCTAGCACCATCGATGATTTCTCGTGGCGCTAGCGTCTCGAACTCTGTGACTCTGATGGGAGGGGAAAAAACCTGTAATGTCATGTTCTGCAAAACTCCCCTTTTGGATGACAGAAACTGACAGATGTCCTTATTTTTATTCTGCAAAAACAGCTCTTTCCTCTCCCACAGAAGAATCTGTGTTCCTAATCCTAGAAAACTCTTTTCATCTGCTTTGCTGGTGAGAACGTTTCTCCAAATTCCCGATTTGGGTTGCTGTGAGCTTGCTTTTATCCCAGTCAGGCAGGGTTTTGTCTCAGTTACAGGTTTTGTCCCCAGGGGTGGAGGAAAGCGGAAGGAGCTCAGACTCCGAGAAACCTGGCTCAGCGGTGGTCAGCAGGTTCGTGAGCCACCGTGCTCCTAGGTACCCTCACTGCAAGAACAGGAATTGTAATACCTGCCTCACAGGCATTCCCTCGATGAACTAGCACGGTGCTTTCAACATATTAGGAACACAGGGCTTGCTGTGTGAATGGAACTGGGCCTCATTTGGGGATCTCATTATCTGCAAACCTGTCAAACAAATCACAGCTACAAAATTTCAGAAGCAAGTGGCACTTTATTTTCTCCGTGGAAACCTTGGGGGAAATAGATAAACGGATACAAAATGTGTTTTCCTTTTGTGAGCTATAATCAGATGATTTGCATCTCCCTATCGGTAAAAGGAGCATTTTACACACCCTGCGCGTTCTCAGAGAATATTCCTGACCGACGCTATCGCCTGTGCTGTGCCGTGTGTCGTGCTGAGACTAAGTTGGCTGCACGAGGCCTTCCTCGGTCCCCACGCTGGCAGACTCCACGAATATGTTCATTTTGCCCAGCGTGTGGTACCGTGAGAAAGGTTGGGAATCTCTGCTCTCAGCTGCAGGGTCTAGGTAGATTTTTTTCTTTCAAGTTGATCATGAAGAATAATTTATCAGTCATCACTGATATCTTTTGGCTGAAAATACAGTTTTGATAAACTACTTTGACTTTGAAAACAGTAAGTGCATGTTCAAATGATAGAAAGATTGAAATCTATGACCACAGGAAGTAAGTTGGTCCTGGAGAGATACTAAAACATATTCCTGAACAGATGGGTGTTGAGTGCCTTCAGAAAAGGAAGTAGGATTACTTGGAGTCTCATGGGTTCATTGTGAACACATCATGCCTTTGCTTTTTTCCCCGTGCTAATTAGATTGTTAAATCTGGAAATATAATAGATACGTAGTTATATTGAATTTCCAGCAAGATATTGGCACAGATGAAATCTCACGGGCTCCGGGATGCTGTACCTATCACATTGTGTCGTAATTACTTACTGGCCCATGGAGGGGTTTAGAATGTGATCACCTTGAAGCCAGGGCCAAATGTTATTTATTCCAGCACTTTCAGGGCCTGGCACATAAGAAGTGTTCCGTAAATGACTGTTAAATGAGTTAATGAATGTCTTTGCAGATGAGATGGAAAAATATGAACTAAATAACACCACAATTAAACGCACAGGTGATTGTCTAAGTGGCCACACCCAAAGGTTGCCGATGAGTGTGGATCCGCATAAACCCGACAGGAAATTTCTAGGGGTTTTCCTCAGGGCTGGCTCAGAACGTATTCTTTCAAATATCGAGAGAAAATAGCTTGGATGAAGCCACGGAAGGCCTGCTTCTTAAATTTACATATGGCCAGAAGCTAGATCCAAAAATAATTCTACTGATAATAAATGATGTAACAATTTAAATTTACCCTAATACTGGTTTCTTCTTTTTCTTCGTTTTTTATGCCTTTAATTTAATTTTTACCACTCACTCTCTTTACTTTAGGGTTTCTAGTTCTGATTGGATCTTGACAATATAGAAAAATGTTCTAGAATCATTGCCAGTGAATGAGAGTGAATATTCTGTGAAGAAAATGTATGAGTTTTTCCCAGTATATACGAGGTAAAATGTATGTAAAAATGATGAGTCAAAATAGGCTTGGGAGAGTGAGTTACATAACTTTAAATGACTGTAAAAAGTAAGGATAACTTCTTTATTCTGCTGACTACACTACGCATTCTGTTTACGCGGTCTGTGCGAGCCTGGCTTCTTTGGGCTGTGGGAGTCCCCGCTACGTTCCCTGTCCTGTTGTCCTCCCACTGGAGCCGCCCGAGTATAACAGACAGGGCCGAGTTACCTCTCTGAATTTCCCAACGTTTTCTCCCAACAAAAGTAACTGTCCCTTTTTCCATGAGTCAACAAAATAAATATGAGTCAAACTCAAAGATTATGCCAAGTGACTAAGTCTTTGCCACCAGAAGTCAATTCCTTTCATTTTTGTGACAAGTCAAATAACTCAGCATCTTAATGTGCCACCAAAATGAATATTTCCTTACCCAAAGCATTTGACCCACACACTGGAAACCTCTGTGACTTTTCTCCTCAGAAGTTGGCTTTTCTTAGTTTTTCCCCCCAGGTTGTTGTATCCACCTCAGTGCTTAGCTTGGTTCACCTTTTCCTTGGGGTCTGGGCTGGAGGGTTCCTGCTGAGCCGCAGGGTCCTGGCTGTTAGTCATCCTGGGCTTTGGAACTCCCCCTAGAACTTAAGTCACCTCAACCATGGAGGTTTCCCTCTGTTTCCGAAGGGGCTCCCGGCCTTTTGTACTAAATTATACATTTTCCTTACTGGCAGTGCCAGCTGTGATTGATATCTTGTGTAACTCCACGGAGAAAAATGACTTTCGACATTATTTTTTCATAAGCCATTACAAGTTAATGTTAATATCATGTTAATATTCCTATAAGGCTGCATTCAAAGGATTTCTTCTTTATCTCTGAAGAAGGTAGAAATATGTGTCAAATTGCTTACGACGAAATTTCATGTGTCAGAAATAGATTAATAATGTGCAAAAATCCAAGTGGGATCGTGTGAAGGCTGGATAACCTTCACAAATGGTTTAAATTCATTACTTTTTTTCCTGCAACGCCATCATTTTCTTAGCATGTGATCTTCACCATTTGCCTCGGATGTCTTAGACTCACTCCAAAGTTCATCTCCTCCTCTGCCTCCTTTGTTCTTCTCACATTTTTTAAGTGGCTGAATGTTTTCTTGAAGCGTCTGAAGTGCAGTTAACGTTTTCTCACACTGTCTGTTTGACAGGAGCAATCACTTATGCCCTACTATTTTTAGTCAAGATGAATAATGACGTTCATTATTGAGCTATCATTTTAAGTATTTTTTCTAAATCCAGGTTTGAAATATACTTCTATTTTTGTTTACACTTAGGAAACAACTAGAAGTCGATAAACTTCCTCACCTGTCAGGCCATCTGTGTCAATTCGGATGCGTTTGATTGTGAGCAACAGAAGACAAAGATCGAATTGGTTTAAATAATAAATGAGACTCATTGGTTGATGTGTCTGGTCACCCAGAGATAAGATGGGCTCACATTTGGTTTGGTTGAGTAAAACAACCATGAGATCAACTATGAGCTTCACGCCATAGTTGGTTCCTTCTTGGGGTTACAAGATGCCTACCAGTGATGTCTAGAGCAATCCTGGTTCAAGGCCAAATGCCCACAAGTTGTGTGGGGGTGATGCGGATCACCAAGTGAAAAATCAAGAACTTACCAAAGGACGAGATTAGCTTGGCCGATGAGAGGCAACTCTGGTTTTTTAAAAACACCATCAAGAGTTTTTAAAGAATAACTTACGAGTCGTTCATCTAAAATTGCTGCCTGTGGAACATGTTCCTTAGGAAATTTTAAGGTTATTTTGTCTGCTTTCACCGTGAAGCTGTCTGACTTTGTTTATTTTCATACTATTTGAAGAATTTCTATAATTTCTCACACATGCCTAGTTGTTTTTTTTTAAAGTAATCGAAACATTGTAAAGAGTGGCTTCTGTTTAGTGTCTTCCACTCAACAGAAAATAAATATTCATGGGAAGAATTACTTTTAAAAATTCTCTTAATCCTTTTCATACAGAAACTGGATTAAAAACTGGAGTCTTAGTATGGGAGGTGATTTCTGAACTAAAATATAATAATTTATTTTAAAAGATTTTTTTCTCCTAAAAATTATGTTAGGATAGTAATTTCCCGAAATGTCAGTGAGCATTTTTAATATTCTTTCCTTTTAATAGTTCTTAACTTCTTTTACTCTGTCTTGTGTGTCTCCAAAGAGCCCTCTCTGACCACAATTATAAGTAAAGTAGAAATTTGGCAAAAATCTTATTACGTAACTTATTATAATACTATAGAAATAGTAAAACTTCTCTTTCTCTGGAAAAATGTACTTATCTTAAAGAAACAAGGAGAAATATATCTATACTTTCATTTCAGAGGCGGTTGATATTGTAGAAGGAAGTGAGTTTAGGAATGAGATCGTCGTAGGTTTCAGCCACAGAATTGTCGTAAGACCTTGGGCAAATTATCTAATCTCCTTGCATCTCAGCTTCCTTCTTTATAAAACAGGGATAATAGGCCCCTCCCCTAGGGTTTTCAGTTGTCCAAATAGGATACTGAAATTAAATGTGATTAGCATATACTAAACTCTAAGTAAATCACAGCTATTACAAAAAATATGAGAATGAACCAAAAGAGATATATCAACATCCAACTGAATTGTAGGATATGACTGCATGACCTAAAAAAAAATCCCTATCGTTCAGTTGTCATGTTGGATTGTTTCACTTTAGAAATACATAGCAAGTTTCCTTAAAAATTTTCTGTGCATCAACATCGCTGCTTCGTGGAAAAGCAGTTGCTGTCCAGACGTGTCTCCCTATTTATGTAAGTGAAGATACGTTGAGGGGGAAAGAAGCTGACTCCCAGCTGGGCAGGAACCGTTCTGTGCTGCAGGAGAATGTTCCATGCTTAGACCTGGGTAAGGGGAGCCTCTGCTTTAGGGGATTCTGTCCTGGCTTCGTGCCCTTCCCCTGGAGGGAGATGTCTGCGGCGTCAGGGACACAGGACTGAGAAGACCTTCCAACCCAGTGCCCATCCCATCCTCTTTGACACCAGGAATTCCTCTCAAGTGACCTCCAATGTCCTTCTGGGGCCCATCTGGGCTTCTTCCTGGGTCCCTGCTCCTGAGAGCCCACAGCACTACTGGTGGAATGTCCCCAGGCCTGTGGCACATCTGCGTGCAGGTGTGCAGACGGAGCGTGGACGTGCAGGCCGAAGTCCTGGACACTCAGATATAGGACGAGAAGCGTGGGGGAGTCCCCTGTCCTCACGCCACCATCTTGTGAGGAGGCTAAGAATTCAAAATTCAAACCTGGTAGGAGATAGAGCATATTTTATTTAGTCATTTGTTGTTTTGACTTATAACTTATAAAAAAGTTGTTTCTTCATAGACTATAAAGATACTATGTCCCAGGACATACTGTCATTGTCACCAGCTGAGAGGTTGTGGGGCAGTCACTTAATTCTCCCATCTGTAAATGGAGGGCTGGCTAGTGTTGGTTCTCAGATTCTGCCTAACCATTAGGATTTTCAGAGACTTTTAAAAAATGTACGTGGTTCCCAGGCCCCACCTGCCTGGCAATGGTGTTTTAGTAGAACTGGGGAAGAGGTGGCACGTGTAAGCGTATTCCTCGGGAACCTCGATAATCAGTTGGCTTTGGTGACCACACCACTAGACAGACTTTTGTGTTAATCTGTTCACTTCATTTAATCCCCATTTCAAAGATTCTTTTCCAGTATATCCAGGGATCAGGGGCTAGTGTTTACCAGGAGACATTTTGTCTGTTGGATGTCTTTTAAGATTGTCGTTAATGATTTTAATCGTCCCGTACAAAGCCTGTGACCTCCATCTACCTGGGAGGCCCACCCAGACCTCCGCCTGGGCTGCGCGAGGCCTGGGATGGAACCGCAGTTCAGCTGAGCTATCTCCTGTAACACAAAGAACAAAAGATCTTCCCCTGACCCTCCGCACCACCTGCCTGAGGCAGGGGTTGTGCTTTGCCAAGTCCGAGCGCACACCAATACAGGGAGGCAGCTGTGGGCTGCGCTGCCTTGACTTTGTCGCTGTGTTATTGTTGGGTTCCGAGTTGGAGTGTGTATTAAGAGAAGGAGAGCAGGTGGACGTGTGTCTGGAAGGAAGGAAGGAGCGGCTGGGGCATGGCCGGGGGCTGGGTGCTGGGGGAGTCATGGAAACTTGAGGTGGGTCAAGGCCCAGTCCTTTACCGTATCAGAAATCCCGCCAAGTAGCTAGCACTTTCTCCATTCAACGCTCTTGCTCTCGATGGGCATGAGGCAGTCTTTCCAACATACGGTGCATTTTCTGAAGACAAGTATTCAGTCAGTGGTATTCCAGTTCTGGAGATGTGGGAAAGAGACCCCGGATAATGCCGGATATTGTTTTCTTTCTCACAATCCCCCTTTCTGTTAGAGGAAAAGATAATATTGGTAAAAAGGATAGTGAACTTGACATTTTGCAGTACTAGTTTTTCCATCACTCCTTATTCAGGGCTCCTGAGTCAGCCTTTTTCTCCAAGGAAATCCAGGCGTTTTACGCTCCGGCCAAATTGACTTTCTCCACTTGTTCATGACGAAAGGGAAAAGTGTATATGAACTGTCCACTTGGGAAATTAAAAGTGGAGTGAAGTGAAATTCCGTGTTGAAAGTTGCGCCGTTAGTGAGAGCTGGGAGGTCAGGACTGCAAGCATGGTTTACAAGGAGCTATTTCACATCGCTCAAGTTCAACATCCCCGCACAGGAAAACACCACCTTTGCTCTTTTTAGAGCTGGATTTTTGCACTTGCATATTGCTTCTCAGTTCCTTTGGCATAAAACCCACAGGGGTGACCTTAGCTATGAAGCCCCTGTTGGGCTAGTCCCCATCTACTCTGGGAGGGAGCTGCCATCTACCTGTGTGTTCTGTTCCAGCCACAGCAACTTCCTGCGTCCACGTCTTTGCAGATGCGGTTCCCTCTCTTTGGCACGGTCTTTTCCCTTGCCTTCCTGTGCAGGGCACACTTGCCAATACCCGCAGTGCAGGTCGCTCCTGCGGCGCAGCCCTGCCAGAGTGCCCGGGGCAGAGTGAGATCCTGGAGCAGGCTGTGCTTACGCGGCCCTGTGTCTGGCTGGCTGGAAGGACACCTGGCCGTGCTATATCTCGGTATTTACTGCACATCTATCTTCCCACACCGGCCTGGGAACCACCCATCTGGTTTCAGGGACTGCATTTTATTTATCTTTATTGCTCCACTGCTTAGCCTCATACCTGGCACTCATAGATCCTCTCTCAGTGTTTTAGGAAGACCCAAGTCTGTGGGTTTCACATAAGCTCTCTGCAAGCGTGCCATGATGCTGCTCCCAGGGCTCTTATGTGCAGTGGACTTTGAGAAAGGGCGACGGTGGCAGTAAGAGGTTGCGCCTTCCCTGCCCCTCACCTGCCCCTCACCTGCTCCAGTCTGCAGTGCAGTCAGGGCCTCCCTGTGGGGCGTTCACTCGTGAAGTCTGAGCAGCTGTCGCACGAAGCAGAGCTTCTGTGTGCTTATCCGTTACCAATAAACGCTAGATCTCCGGATGCTAAGACCACCAGCAGCACCACCCCTCACCCCCAAGAATAAACAGAGAAGGGGAGAAAAGATAAATGGGGGAAAGCCCCAGCAGGCGGCTCATCTAGCCCCACACCCTTCTGTAGGATCCCCTTCTGCAAGCCCCCAGCCCCCGACGCTCCCCCAAAGCTCCTGAAATTAACCATCGCACATCCCGCGGGGGCTCCCACTGCCTTCTGATGTTGCACGAACATGCAGGGAGAGAATCCTGACTCAGACTTTTGCCTGCTTTTCAGGAGGCGCCACACTTTGCTCCTTCTCCCCCTTATTCTTTCTGTTTCTCTACCCCTCAAACGTTCTTGGCATCCTTTCCCTGCGCTAACTCATGCTGCCGGGCTCTCTGCCTGCGGAGTGGCTCAAGCACGCTGGCTTCCCTCCGCCCCCACCTCCCCAGCCTCTCGTGAAACAGCAGCTCCAACGCCCCGGGATCCAGCAACGGTGGGGCTTTAGACAGGGCTTACGGAGAGAGGCCGGGAATGTTCACATCTGTACGCAGGGACTGTGCGTGTGCATGTCTCCCCACCCCACCTGTCGCCACCGTTGCATTGTTGGCTTCTTCCTGTTATGGACATAACCTTTTTAAAAAAGAAACTCTAAAGAGGCCAAAGATTTAGGAAGAAGCATCGTGTTTCCATCTTTGGAAATAACTTTTGGAGGGCAGGTCTTCCCTTTGCATCAAAAATATGTAAATAATAACAGTTGTCACTAGGTGGAAGGGGGAAGAACCCTTTGATGCCACTGCTGAATTGTTTGTTGCACTGGTTTCCACCCCTCCCCACCTTTTTGTCTATGTTTTTGTTTGTTTTCTATTCTTCATTTTTTAGTAGCAGAATCCTTTTAAAAAATAAATTCGTATGTAGAATTACAGTGTATAAACAGGGAAGAATTGTAGGGTTTTATCAGCGTGAACTTATAATTTCAATTGTGTAACATTTATCTAATCTAGAGTCTATCAGTGGGAACACAAATGAGCATGGTGGTGGTCTCCGCACTGTCCACATTTGGTACCGATTGCAGCTGGGCCTGTGTAGGCTGTATTTCATTACATTTTCCAGAGTATTTATCGAGAACCTGGAGGATTTAAGGGGAACCAGACTGAAAAGCACAGGTCAAAAGTGACTTTGATGGAGTCTAGCCATGGCACTAATATGCCCTGATGCTGGAAGGAAAAGATCTTTATGCCTGGCTCTGAAAAGGCAGAGTCACCTAAAACGTACCCAGTGGCCTGTGTGTGACCTCAACCTGGATGCCCTTCTCTGCCCTTTGGTTTGCAGACTGGGGCCACCACCTGGGCACATCAGCTGCTCTGCCGAACACAGGAGAGTGGTGACCGCCATGTTCCCTCTCCCTGGCCACCCTTAGGTTATTGTCAGGGACATTGCATATGGTCGGATTTCTCCCGGCCCCTCATCCCCGTGACACAGTTGCTTTCCTAGTGCCCTTTTAAACTCTGGAAAAGAAAAGTAGATGAATAGTAACTAGTTGATCAGCCACAACCCATTCATAGTGTCATTCCTGAGAATTACGGCGCTGGAGCTCACCCTGGAAATTTCTTAAGATTTTCGGTTATCATAATCTTTTATTAGCAGGATGATATAATAAAACCATAAACTCAAACTGCCTCGGCATTTAACACCTGCCTACCATAAAATATGGTTTTGGAGAAGTGATGTGTGTAATGCACCCTCTCTTTTAAAAAAATCATCAACAAAGCAAGACACGCTCTTCTTTCTAATCATGACTCTAGTCTCAGTTATGAAGAAATTTGCTTTTACTCAAGAAAAAGAGTGTCTTACTCCATTTTCTGTTGCTTCTAATAGAATACCTGAAACTGGGTAATTTGTAAAGAAGTGGAATCTCTTTCTTACAGTTATGGAGGCTGGGCAGTCCAAGGTCGAGGGGCCACATCTGGTGAGGGCTCTTGCTGGTGGGGACACGAGGTGGCGCAGGGCATCGTATGGTGAGGAGGCTGACTGCGCCAGCTCAGGTCTGTCTTCCTGTCCTGATCAAGCCACCAGTCCCACTCCCACAATAACCCATTAACCCATTAGTCCGTGAATGGATTAATCCACACATGAAGGCAGAGCCCACGTGACCCAATCACCTCTTGAAGGCTCCACCTCTCAGTACTGCCACATTAGGGATTAAATTTCAACATGAGTTTTGGAGGGGAAAAACATTCAAACCGTAGCACAGAGTTGCCCCTATTATGCACACTGACCAAGATGATCATAAAATAAGATATTGCGTTAAACAACACACATACAACTAACCACAAACACCCTCGTGAATTCCTAACATGTAAGTTCTTCAAAGATGTTTCCTTCCATTTCAATGTGCCCGATTGTCTGGGTCTGACCTGGGCTGACTGTGACAGTGATAATTACTGATGTGCAAAAATTAAAGAACACTCAATTCTACACCATTGTCTCTGAGTGTGGGCACTTCCCTAGAATATTGAGGAACCTTTTACAGCATGAATTCAATCCCCCTAAGTCTGAAAGTGAACCGATGTTAGACAATTGTTCAAAACAGACTTCCCTTTCTCTATTTTTCTTCTTACCATTTTTATCCCATGTTTTCCTCTTACACTTGGCTTCCTGCTCTCTAAATCAATGTCGCCGTGTCCCAGCATCAGTGGGATGCCCAGGATCGTATGCACCTGTGTCCCAGATGCCTCATTACCCAGTTGGAGCAAAGGTGGCAGCCCGGGGTCCTCCCCTTTCCCTACTAGTAGGCCTGGGTCTCTGTGTTGCTGTGGAACCAGGCCCTGCAGCAGAGCCAGCCATTCAGGACACCTAGCAAATTGGCACAGTCCTGGGTTCGAGTTGTGAAATATAGAACCCTTGATGTGGGCACCAGCTCCAAGCAAGCACAGGACATTAGTGGTAGGAAAGAAAATAGAAATGATCCCTTTTCCCTAGATTGCAGTGCGTTGTTTTGGTTCCCTTTCGCTTACATTCACATAAATGCAAGCGTTCAGAGCCAGAAGCCTCAAAGATGCTTCCTGAATTCAAGCCCTGTGTCTTCAGTCTGGGGCGGAGAGTAGGATGTGGCTCAGGCAGTCTTGGCACCTGGTTTTGTGTCACCAACAGTATTCATACAGGAATGGCTTCTACAGTTGCATCATAACATCCAGCATGAACCTGAAACAAACCTTCTGAGATTTCCCCTCTGAGCTTCCTTTGGGTGTGTGTTCTCACATCAGTGAAGCGAGTATGTCCAAGTTACATGAGTTCGGCTCTATCCAAGGCAGGTGAACATCTTCATGTTCTCCATGTTAAAAACGACCAGAGAAACATTTATTACCCTTCAACAAAGAGTTACCAAAAAATCCAAGGAAGGAAAAGAGGACACTCCCCTAAATGTGTCAGTATTTCAAAGCCTTACTAAGAAATATTAGAAGAAATATCACTAATACTACTAAGAAATATTAGAATCAGTTGAAATGTGTTAATTTTTCATACTCTTTTCCTGAGAGGAGTCATGTATTGGCCATTTAACCTTGAACCTTTATCCTCAGGACACCCTGAATCTTACCTTTAAAATCAGGCCTATTACCAAGCAAATGTATTCAGCCAAGATAAATTTTAAATGGACATGAAAAATTGTGGAGTTACCAACTCCCAAGTATCTACAGTTGAATCCTTTCTCGTCCCTTAAGGTTCTCAGTCATTTAGTAACTTTCTAGTGGTTCTCAAACTGCTGCACATTTGAATCCCTTGGGAAGTTTTTTTTTAAAAAAAATCTTTATCTCGAAGCCATATCCCAAGGTCCAGGAGTGGACCAGGTGCAGTATATTTTAAAACTCCATAAGTAACTAACTCTAGCACACAGTCAATCTTGAGACCCTCTCGCTGGTAACTCATCATGATGGTAGCAGGAGAAGGGTAGAAATATAGAGTGAAATCTTCTAACCTTTTTTGATTTAAGTGTGCAGCTTTTGAGCGTCTGTAGCCTGTAAGACGTGGAAGGCCAGAATTAATTGTTCATTCACTCATTCGTTTATTCATTTTCCACAAACATTCATTGAATCTTTGTTATATGCCAAACACTGAAGTTTTCACACTGAATTGAACTTAACTTATTTCTGCTGTGGGCTAAAGACCATCACGCCTCAGTTGGACCTTCTGGCACCATCCCAGACATGAGCAAGTCACTTGGGCCATTCTCTATTTGTCCAGGGCGTTGCAGAGGCTGATTATGGGAGAAGGGAAAGCAGGTCTTTTCTGTGTAAATGACTTCATATCTCAAGAAATTCTATTCCATGTCTAACTGACAAACTTGGCTTCTGTTTAGGAAGGACTATTCTAGAGAACACCAGATACGGGCTTACTCATATATACCTTAATGCACTTTGCCTCATTGTAAGTTTAGATTCATGGATTGTTAGAGTTGGAAAGGACCTCGGGGAGTTTCCTGTCTGGCTGCTTAATTTCTAGATAAGGAAACTGAGACCCTGGAAGGTGACGAACTGGCTTGCAGTTTTTGGCTAGTTAACCTAGGTACCCGTCTTTGTTCCTTAGTTGCCCATTGATTAGAGCTCTGTCTGCTGGCAGAAAAGAGAAGTGATTTGAAGCCTTGGATTTTGAATTCTGGTCGTTCCTGAAGTGGTCTATATTCTTAATAGACAAGATCTCTCTGTATATATACAGTAATGTGATGTGTAATATATGAGATATGTATATATATATATTTTTTACATAAACACGTGTACATATGTGTGGAGAGATAGATAACAAGACCACATATTTTAATGTTCATTTGACAAATGAGGAAATCAAGTCAGAGAACATCGAATGATGCCTTGTTTAAAATCTTGTGGTTAGATGTGTCAGAGCTAAGACTCAACCTAATCTCTAGATTTCTTGTGTGGTTTGACTAAGGAGTAAGTGTTTCTTTGTGTGTAGCATCATGGATATATTTTGGGGAACCAAGTGTTAATGATCTTGATTAAGAACTTTTGAACAGCACTTCTCTGTAAAAGTTGGGCCGTACAATAGCCTAGCATCCTTTTTCTCCATGGCTTTAGCAAGAGAATGAAGCCCTGATGCTTGACACGTTCATTGTATATGACGAATTAACTTCTCTCCCGTGCAGCTAGAATGGTGCTGTGCTTGGGAGAATTGAGAAAATAGTCACTCGAATCGTTTTCTGTGTTCTGTGGTTCAGTGAAGAACCCCAGTGGAGGAAAAACTGGAAAGTGAAAATCTTCTCCCACTCTAGCACTTCCCGAGGCACCTGCTTACTGGTTTGATATGTATCCCTCTAGACTTTTTTCTCTGCATATAAAATCATCTAAATTGTACACACATATGCATGTAAACAGATACTTGGCATTCAATGCAGTGTGTACAGCAAGGTAATAAAAGAACTTGGGTGGCCCAGAGGAAAGGTGATCGGTACTGCAAGCTGTGAGAAGTAGCAAAGAGTTCTCAGTGGAGGTGATGTAGAACTGAGTGTTAAAGTATCCGTTCAGCAAAAAATTAGGAGAGGGATGGGCACACCCATGTGGCTAAAGGAGGAGAGGGGGTGCGAGAGCTGCTTGAGTTCAGTAAAGTTTTGATGTGGGGCCAGGGTGGAAGATGAGATGGGAGAGGCAAGTGAAGACCAAGTAACAAGTGACTTGTCAATCATACCCGTCCCTTGAACTTTATTTTGTACTACAAGGAGTCAGTGATGGATTCGAAGCTGAGGAATTGGATGAGTTTTGCATTTTGGAGTGATCACTCAGGAGACAGCGTGGAGAGTGGTTAGGAAGAGAGTGAGACCAGAGGGAGCTCGGGAGAACAATTGACTGGTGATGAACCAGGAGTGATCATCTGTGGATAGGAATAATAATGCCTACTTTACGGGGTGGCTGTGAGAATGAAATGAGGTAACATCTGCGAATGTGGCAGTTACATTATAAAAACGAAAGGTATTATTTTTAATGCCATCTGGCCAATGTTTCCATGCTATCGCTTTTCTTGTGACTGGCAATATCCCAATATTCTCAGCATCAGTCCCCATGCTGCTTAGGTGAGAGAGAGAGAGGAAAAAAACAAAAAACTGACCCAAGGAAGGAGGAAATGATATTTTTTTAAAAAAATCAAATAAACATTAAGCATTTACTTAGACAAACCAGGAGTGTTTGTGAAGACATCAGACTAGTCTTTACTTTTTTGAGGCAATTCCATTGCCAGGGAACCACAGCCTCTTTTTTTATGTGAATAACATTTAAACTTTATGATCTGTTTAGAAAAAGGGAGAGTAGTGGGTGGCGAAGGACCTAGTCCTTTATGGTTTTTCCTGCCTGGGGGCTGGGGGACTTGGTTGTCCCCAGAGAGAGGACTTTCCCGGACTAGAGTGTGAACCCGGAAGTGACTGAGAGGAGGACCGGAAGCGGCACCGGAAGCTGGGCACGGTTCACTGAGGTAACTTACGCCTCACACCCTAAGGGGAGAAATGTCCCGTGCCATCCCTGCCTTCCCTCCCAGATAATCAGTTTGTCTCTTGTCTGTCCCTCTGGTTATATTTCCTTCCATTTCTTGTCCGCCTGTGGTGTGTATAACCTGAGTAGGTAAGTGGCTATTGCCAGAGACGGTCGATACCAACCAAGGAAAGGGATTTTGTCGTCTCTTCCTCCTCTGAACGCCCCTTAATGGCTGCCACAGACTACCTCCCCCCATCAATGAACCGCGATATTATAGAGTAAGAAAAAGCAAGAAATGCTGAACTTCTTCTCCTCTCCCCTTCACTTCTTTGCTTGTCTTTTTCTTTCTTCCGAACTTTTTTTTTTTTTTACTTTCCTCATTTGATATGGAGTTAAAAATTTATGAATCCTTGAGCTGGGAAAAATTAGGCTGGGTGGGGAGCTGCTGCTGCTGTCAGTTCATAGAAGGGTGTGTGTTCAATAGCTTGCCCATCCTTTGGGTCCTGATGTTCCCTCCAGCTTGGGGGCTTTGGGATGGGGCCTACTTGTGCATTTGGTACCGATTTTTTTTTTTTTTTTTTTGCATGAATTTTAAAGTGTTTTCCTGGTTCTTTCTGGGGTTTTCCTTGCTTGGCTGTCAGTTGCCATGCAGGCTGGAGTTTGGATCAATGTCCGTGTGCTGTTTTCCCATTCAGCTTTTCTCCTTCTGCCTGAGGCACTTCCCTCTGTCCGCTTCTGTCAGTTATTAGGAATTATGGTGGCTTTAGGGTAGGTTGCCATATAAAATATTTGCCTTCTGTACATAGATGTATCAGCTAATGTTTACTTTGGGCCTGGTAGATAAGTAGTGATAATTAAATTGAGGCTCTTTTTATCACCTAAAGTTGCTTTCACTGACATTATTATTGCTTTGAATTATGCACAAAGAAGGGTTTGTTGTTTGGGGGTGAACATTTCTCATGCATGGAGGTCCTTTTGGCCATGCTTTGGAAAGACTGAGTGTTGACCTACAGAGGTTTAGCTGGGCAAGTTGACAGAATCTCAGTCCTGCATTTGCTTGTGACTGACATCTCTGCCATTATTCTCCCCTTTGGTGACACAAGCAGATATGGGCTGATGAGAAGCCCTTTCTAATTATTATTTCTGGACTCTTAAATATTCCTTTCACTTCTGAACATCTCTTTCTCATTCACTTTGATCCCCTGGGATTTCATCTGTTAGGATGTTTACAACCAAGTATCTTGAGAGCATCCACTAGATTCAAGTTAGTTCAACAAATCTCAGCACCCCTAGAAGTAGATATTATATTTTTAGTGATGAAATTAATACCCTGACTTTGGGTGTTACAATTTTATATGAATCACTCTGAATTTATATGAGCTCTCGGATATTCTCATTACAACTTAGTTAAAATGAAGTTATCATGTAATTGCTTTAACACGGGCTTGGGAGTCAGAATGGACTCAGATTGAGTCTCAGCAATGACAATTCTGAGTTATGTGACCTTGGAACACTTACTTAATCTCTTGGGATCAGAGTCTCCTCCCTTTTTGTCCTCCCTCTTTTAAAAATGGAGAAAATAATACTTTGTAGGGTTGTTGTTAATAGTAGATGAAATAGTTAAAAGTACTTAGTACAGTCTTGACACATAGTTAACACTCAATAAATGGTGCATATAAAACAACTATGTAAGTAAGTCCTAAAGAAAGTCATAAAATTAGCTCATCACTAGGTTTAGATTTGTTACATCCCAGGGGAATGAGGAAATTGCCTTTATCACAAAAGAGTCACAGTTGAAATGTTTAAGAAAACAATGTAAGGGATGCTGTCAAATTTTCCTAACATAAAAAAGGTAGATTGTGAGATCTATAGACTGGAAAGCATGACTTCATGGCACAGCAAAATTCTGGAACAGAAAATTAGGCAGATGGTTTGTGATCATTTAGTAAAGACTGTAGTGGTTGCTAGGAGCTCACATGGGTTTACTAAGAACAAATCTTCTCAAACATCCCATTTCCCTTTTAAATAGTATTATGTGGTGTGTAGAGCTGAGGAATTCCGTTTCCGCACGGCATCTAATTGTCTCCTTATGTATGGATAGCATGGTAAAATATGAGCTAGAAGATAGTACTCCTGGGTTTGCAACTAGGCAGTAATTGAAGCCAGCTGATTAATGTCATGGTTATCTTGATGGGGGTCTCTGGTGGAATGCCATGGAGCTCTGACATATGACCTTCCCATTTAAAATCTTAGTTAGGAATTTGGATGAAGACATGTAGGATGAATGTTTACCAGATATGCACATGGCCCAAAGTTGGGAGGGATAATAAATACTATAGATGAACAAATCAAGATTCTGAATACTGGTGGTCATCTGAAACACCGCATGCAATCCAAAAAGACTGAGTTTAACAAAGCGCAACGTGAAGACTTGACTTTAAGCTCAAAAGATCAAGTCTGAGTAAGAAAGGAGATAATGTTTGGTAGAGTTCAAATAAAAACGATCTGCTTTTTATTTGAACCTAAGCTTCATTTTCATTCATTCATTTATTTGTTCAATAAATATGTATCAAATGTATTACCTGCCATGTACTTGCTTGGCATTAGGGAGACAGTACTGAAAAAAACAGCCAAAAATTCCTACCTACATGGAGCTTATATTCCTTATGTGCCAGCGTTTTTGCAGCTGCTAAAAACAAAAAAAAAGAGAGCCCAATGTTAGGCTTTATTTGTAGAATTATAATATCCAGCTCATGGTGGTTAGTAGTTCTACCTTATTATTTAATACTCTTTTTTTCTCTTTAAGATGGGCTCTTGTTCTGTCTCCCTGGCTGGAGTACAGTGGTAGGATCATAGCTCACTGCAGCCTGAAACTCCTAGGCTCAAGCAATCCTCCTGCCTCAGCCTCCACAGTAGCTGGGATGACAGGTGTGTGCCACCACACTTGGCTTATTTTTCTTATTTTTTTGTAGAGATGGGGTCTCACTGTGTTGCCCAGGCTGGTCTCAAACTCCTGGCCTCAAGTGCTCCTCCCTCCTCAGCCTCCCAAAGTGCTGGGATTACAGCACTGAACCCCTGCACTTGGCAATACCCAATTAATGAGACTGTAGTTTACACTGGGATTATTACTTCCAGTTCTGAATATTGTAGTCTGGACAAACAAGAGTGACAAAGAGTGATGAGAAAAATGTAAATCATGTTGTAGGAAGATTGGTCAACAAGAAGAAGAGAAAACTAAGCAGTGACATTATATCCCTCAAACACTTGCAGGGTGAGGGGGAAGAGGGCATATACTAGCTCTCTGTTACTCTCAGGAGTCACTACTGGTTACTAGGAGATTGATTTTCTAGTAAATAGGAGACAGACTGCCTGAGAAGTATTCTAGCTGTAGCCTGTGCGAGCTCCAGGAAGCCTGAGACTGTCTCTTATGTCTCGTTCTTCACCGAATTCATAGTACCTCGGACTGAGCCTGGGACATGGTGGGCACCCAGCAGATGTTTGTTGAATGAATAATGAAAAGAGAGGAGGCGGCATGTGGGAAGCATTTGCATGGGATAGATCCTCAGCTAGTGATTGCTCTTTAGTCCTAAATGTATGGATTATGCATATTGTAACATTTTGTGAAAATAACCTAAGTACTGAAATAATGTTAAAACTCTGAGTTCAGTTTTTGTATATATGATAAGGAGTCTGAGGGTGGAATAAAGTACCTGAGAACAGATGTGGGAGGCCAGCATGTTTTCTTTTTCCATGTTCGAGCAACTCCAAGTTAATTAAGCCATTTTTCTTAAGAGACATTTAAGAGGCCATTTCAGGATTTATGCGAAATTTCTCAAGTATGCTTATTCAAACGTTGCCCATGCCAGCTCAATCCCCATCATTTTCTCGAGGCCTTCCCCATAATTCTGCCCCATACAGGGCCCTGCTCTCTCTGACCTTAAAGGCAAATCTACAGAGTTTAGCATTTAATTCTCTTCTAATTGCTTCACAGGTCTCTGTCTAGATGATACGCTTTTTGAGGGCAAACCCTTATTTTAAATCTGTCTTGCCTTCTTCCAGACACATAGCAGAAACTCAGTAAATGACAATTGCTTAATCACTTGATTCCTTGATACGTGAAGAGGGTAGTTAGTGGAAGTATCTTTCCAGCCACCGTTCCACTGCTATTTGGGGTCGCTCCAACATCTGCAACACCTCTCTGGAATGCTCTCATGGATTCAAATTCGTTTCTAGTTAGCACTCACATAAAATATGATAGGTTAAAATAGGCTTTACCTTCTGAATCCCATGCATCCAAAGAGGGAGTTGTGGTCTTAATTTATTAGAGTCTGACATTTTGGCTAGGCAAGTGCTTTGTTCATAGTTGATTCTTTGTATATAGTTCAATCTATATCAATGACTGAACTCTAGGACTCTAAACAGCCTTCTTAGTTCAATCTCTGAGGGGAGGTAGGACCGCAGGTGCCAAACTCTAAACCCAGTTTAAAGGCTGATTGAGTGATTCATGTAACCAGGGTGATCAGATTTAGCACATGAAATTACAGGGTGCTCAGTTACATTTGAATTTCAGATAAACAACCATGCAGTCTTTGGGACATACTTATACTACAAAAGTATCCATTATGTATCTACAATTCAGATGTAACTGTGTGCCCTGCATTTTATCTGGCATAATCCCATAATCCTATTCCTCCCATTTCCCCATCAGTCTAGGCTCTTAATTAACTCCCAAATTGACTGGAAGGAAATATTTGCATTCATTGATTCCAATGGCAAATTTTTGAAAATTTCCAAAGAGTGAAGATTTACGTGATTGTATATTTTTGGTGGTCATATTCAGGCATATCTAATAATGAAAATGCCACTCATGTGTAGGATCCTGACAGTTCCCAATTAAGCTCTCTTGGTTTCCTTAGTGGTATAATTTATTTGGCCCGTATAATATAGTGCTTATATTATTGGGCTCAGGTTGTGCAGCAACCACTGCCGACAAATAAATAACTAGGTTTTATGCATCTGCATCCGGTGAAATGGGAATGTAGCGTAATCTGTTGTTGCAGCTCCTACAAAACAACTGCAGTAAGTAATAAGAGCCGTAGAAATCAAAGGAGAGCACTGTTCCTGTTAGTTCATTACCTTGTTCTCTTCTTTCAGCTTGATGGGAAGTTTTTGTTACTGTTCATTCCACCTTATGAACTTCTTTTTGTGGGAGGACATCATACACTTAGGAAAATTGCCTCCCTTTTCCCAAACTAAATAATGTTTTTTTTTGCTGTTGAGTGACAACAATCTTTAAACGTCATCCATTCACTCAGCAAATATTTATTAAGCAGATCTGTGCCAGGCAGGGGGGAAACAAAGTGAATAATGTAATCCTTGCTTTGAAGGGGTTCAACCATCTGCATGTTACATGCTTCTTTTTAAAGGGTTCCGAAGTCATTTCAGTGTCAGGTTTGTGGTAAGAGGTAATTAGCTCATCAAATAATGAAAATGATTCTTCTTATAAATGCTTTCAACAATATCAAGCCTTTTGTTCTGAGCAGAAGGGGGTCCTGATGGATAGTTCTAGCGGGTAGAATCTGGCTGTTTTCTTCTCCCTTGGTTCTTTATTTTAGGGCATTGCTGTTCAGAGGGTGGTCCGCAGACTGGAAGCATCAGCATCTCCTGGGAGCTGGTTAGGAATGCAGACTC